>LPNX010561824.1:41936-77846 GCA_001517045.1 Pseudotsuga menziesii | reverse complement strand
AGTGGACCCAATGGTGTTAATGACTATAAATAGACTGGATGGACTCCCGATTTAGACATGACTCCTAATTTAGACATATGACCAAATTTGGACAAGGGAAGATTAATAATCCTAACACCCCCCCTGAATGCTAACTTGGACAAACTGTGGGCCCTGGTAACTAAGACCATAGGTCACCCATTACATCAAGTAAAATAAAGTAACTACTTAATACAAGGAACTAGGGAAAAAACCATATGGGAAAAAATCCCTCCCTTTAGCTAAGCAGGTAGAATCAGGTCTCAAGTTTGAAAAAATTGAAAATATGTTGCTGCAATCTTCATCTCTGTGAGGTAGTGAAGCAGCATGCATGGTGTGCTGTGCACAGGTATTCTAGGTCCTGGCATGTAGACTTCTCCTTCTTCTCCAAAAATGATGATGGGAGGAAGGAGGAATGTAACCTTTGTCTCTTGCTGAATGAAGAGGTGTATGATCATATCCATTCTTCTGAATGTAGTAAGACTGAGCCTTTGCCATATTACATCTTATAGGAAGTCTATTGCATCTCCCTGAAGGAGGTAAAATAGCATGACATAGCGCAATAGTCTTTCCTTTCTGAGTGTCAGGTGAGTTTCCAATCATCTTCCTAGCTTCCAGTTTGGAAGTAGGGACTGAATCTAGATCTGAGTCACCCTAAATCTCAAGGTAATAAACTGATATAGATGGATCTACAATACTAGTAGAAGCTGTAAAAGAAGTAGATGCAATGATTTTACCTTCCCTTGTAGGTGGCTGCTGAGAGTGCACTGGTTCTAAAGGAGCCATGAAATGTGAGAACTCATATGCTTTTGAAGCATGATTTGCAGTACCCTTTGCTATGATGCTCCCAGTAGAGATATCTGTGATCTCCACTGAGTCAGGACCAAAGATCACTCGCTTTGGAGATCCAGTATGGGTCATCTAATAGATAGATAATAGGTTTGAAGCTAGGGAGGGAACAATTAGCACATCTTTGAACCTTCCATGTTCAAGTTGGATAGATCCCTTTCCTTTTGTTTTGATTTTACTGTTATTTCCCATCCGAATACTAGGACCATCAAAGGACTGAAAAGAAGAGAATGATTCTCTGGATGCAGCCATATGGTTGGAAGCTCCAGAATCAATGAGGAAGACAGGTGCTGATGTGCAACAGGCCTTTAGTGCATGTCCTTTCCTTTGGTATTCTTCTTCTTCTTCTTCAGAGTCTTCCTTCCTTGCACTAGTAGGTATAGAAATGTTGTTCTTTTTCAAGAGAAGAGCCATTTCATCAAGTTGTCTTCTCAGACAGGAGCTTTCTGAATGGAAGCCTCTTCCATAGTAAGAGCAGAGGACCTTGCCTTTGCTATTCTTCTTGCTTCTCTTTGAACCTGAAGGTTCTTTTGACTGCTCCTTCTTCACAGGGGATTCATCTCTTTGCTTTCCTTTGTCATTCGCTACCTTATCTCCTCTTGCAACTAGAGCTAGATCTTTGGGAGATTGAATGATCCCCATTTGGATCAATTTATCATTCTCAGAAATAAGAGATTGGATGAAGGCATTAAGAGTGGGCATCTTCCAATTTGGAGTAGTGAGACTTACTGTTTGGAAGGTGGATACAAAGACTGAGTATTCTGCATTGAGCTTTGTGAGAATGGCAAGGATGAGTTGATATTCATCCTTCTTCACTTTGCATTGCTTCAACTGATATATCAGGTTCTTGAACTTTGAGAAGAATTCATTTAGAGATTCGAAATTGGATGGATTGAGAGTAATCAGATAATTTTCTAGCTGATGGATCCTCATCTCATCATTCTTATCAAATAAGGAATAAATCTTGTCCCAAACCTCCTTTGGAGTGTCCAAGTCTTGGATGTGAAATTGAAGATCTCTAGAGACTGAGGAGAGCATGAGTCCATGGGCTTCATCAAGCCTGTTCATGTACTTAGCTTTGTCTTTATCTAATTATAGCTCTTCCTCTGTTTCTTCTATGAGTATGAAGAGATGCTTGGTGCGAAGCAATACTCTCATGTCATCCTTCCACTGGTGATAGTTCAAGGGAGTGAAAAGCTCCATTGGATGAGCCATTTTGAATGTAATAAGAAAGACCGAGCTACTGTAGTGAATGTAGTGAGAAGAAGAGGTTGCTTGTAGCGAATGTTGTAAGAAAAGCTGATAACCTGTCACACAATCAAACATACAAAGTAAGGTCGACTGTTTTCACTTTTGGAATTTCCTTCACACCTAGCATAGTTGATCAAGCAATCTTGATCAACAATTTCCTAACTTGGGATATTAAGTGGTAAATTCTCTGCTTCTGGTGCAGTACTGGAATGAGCAATTTTCCCCAAAAAATGATCTAGTTGGATATTTGAGGAGGAGAGGAGTCTTGTCCACCGAGGCTCTGATACCATGTAAATTTGATCACATAGATCTGTAGACAAATACACAACTCACAAAGTGGATCTCACAATTTACTCAACAATTGAAGAATGAAACAATGCAAAAAAGGCTTGCAGCTGTGAATTCTTTCATTAATCAAAAAGTAATCTGATGATAATTACAATGAAGTAAAATGGCTTTAATAGCCACACGCAATTCGAATCCACATGAGAAAGTTCGAATTGATTAGAATCTACTTGACTGTAGGTAACCAAGACCTTGTCTAAATCACTATCGTAGGACTTAGTAGTTAACTGACCTTATCTAAACCATAACCAAAGTTCATCGGAGCTCTAAAACACAACGCAAGTGTTACATTCAGTGTTGACTAAGGTTAACTGACTGTGGTAGGTGAGAAATGCGCCCCACGTGTGTTCAGTCAAGTAACCTAGCGCTAACCGAATGTAGAGGACTAGAACTGAATGTAACTGACTCCTAACTTAGCTTGACTAGTCATCAACTGAAGTGAACTGACCTTGGTTGGTTTCAGCACTCCCAGTGGCTTCCTAAGTTGTAGGGATTGGTCTAGGAGGCTCCTAAACTGATGCAATCAAGTGCAATCAGTGGCAGTGAGCCTCAATTAGTGTTCCCCACACTTTAGTAACTGAAACATGTGCCCCGATTAGGCCAAGTGGACCCAATGGTGTTAATGACTATAAATAGACTAGATGGACTCCCGATTTAGACATGACTCCTAATTTAGACATATGACCAAATTTGGACAAGGGAGGATTAATAATCCTAACACTATTTAAGTGTATAAATGTTAATTATATCAATATATACCTTATTGACTTAGATCTAAATCTCCAAGTTTATACATTCATAGTTCATGATTAAAAGAAAATGTCAATAAAGGCATTAACAAACTTTCTCACAACTTCTATTAATATCTTGATATTTTCTTATAAGTTTGATTTAGAAATATCATAGGATATTTACTAACAAGGCATCGAATTTATAAATAAAAATCTTTGAGAACCAAGTGCATCGATTCCATATGCAAATTGGTTCTTTACCAAAGCTATTTTCAAGGTTTAAACATTATGTTAAACTATAGTATACTCCTATACTCCTTGTTAATTATCAATATTTGAATTCGTTGGAAAGATACAACATTGAATTTAAAAATATATTACATTATCATGATGGCCATAATGTAAATGATTGATAATTATTTGAATCGATTGCTGCAATGGACACTATACAATTAACCCACTGTGAAGTGGATAAATTTGGGGGCATGTGGAACTCTCGTTGCCATGCATTACATGTCTTATAAGACTTACCTTGCAACCCTATTTCTCATTGTTCATTGAGGGTTTTGGTCTCTACTTCATTGCGTTCACTGCGTCCATGGGGGCTCGCAGTTTCTTGCCTCCAGCTCCACTGTCTATGCATTTTCGAAGAGCCGTTGCTTAGGGTGAGAGTTGTAAATTCATAGCTCGTGAATGAGTTGATTTTTGCAAACAATCTTGCTGTGCATGAGGATTGTATTACATAGTTGGTAGTTTCAGTGTTGAATTCGTGGTTTGGCCATTGCCTTGGCTTGCTCATGCTCCAGTTGTCGATGTAGTTCTTAAATCGAACTTAGATGCCTCCTTCTCAAGTGAATACGAGGGTTGCTATGCTCGTGGTGTTGTTCTTACTTATTCGTGACCTCGTTTTTCAATATTATAGGTAACACATCGTTTTTAAAAAAGTTGAAAGCTATAAATAATTTAGATTTTCAGTTCTAAATTCATGTTTTTAATTAAGTTTAGGTTTTCAATTTGCAGGTGATAGTTCGCATAACAATTGGAAGGAACCACTTCTCATTTGGACCACCGTTCAGTCTACCGGTAAGCCCTGGTTATAAAATGGCTCTCCCTGCTTGTACAGACTTAGGGGAAATGTTTACAGTTGGAAGAAGTTACGGCACGGTCTTTCCCAATCTTGAGTTGTTGTTCCTTAGTTTATGAGTTTTTTATTATTATTTAAAACCCTTGCTTATAGCAGGGTGACTCCGACTCAATGCCGTGACTTGTAATACTCTCTTCTTGTGTTAAAAAAGGGATTTTACATTGTTGTAATTTTTGATATAAAGTCTATTAGTTTCGTTTATTAAAACCCCCATGTCACAATATGGGTGCATTGGCTTAGAGCTGGTTTTTGTACATTGTTTAAGTTTAAATCTTTTCGGCCTATCAAGCAATACACAGGGTCTTTAGAAGCAAAAGGATTTTCCTTCGAGCTCGGATTCAGTTTATCTTAATGCTATTATTGTGACTCTGAGTACTTAGCATTTTTTCCCTATTCGACTGTGAAATAATAATTTACTGTTTATTATTTATTTTGTATTAGATTTTTGTTAATGGATTTAAGACTGCCACTCAATCATATTATAAGTTGTTTTACTTGCTGGCTCAAAAATTTCGAGCTAGGGTTTCCTGAATGAGACCCTCATTTACATAAATCTTTCAATTTGTCTATTATTTAATAAGTATTGTTAATTGTTAAACTTGTTTTAATTAATGTTACAGGTGTGTTGTGAAAACTCTAAGTGATATTTAATTGTCTTTTCTTTTATCTATCCTTAAGGACTATAAACAGTCTTCTTGTAATCTAAATGTTTATTTATATACATACTCCAATTAATTGGATTGTAGCTTATGTATTTTATTTATAATAATGATTTCTAGTTTAGGGTTTCGACCCTGTAGATTATCTTTATAGGTATAACCTGTTGTTGCATTTAAAATAGTTCTTTCTTAAATAGGTATTTAATTTTTATGTTAGTTATAATCCTATTCTTATTATTTTTATGGAAATGTTGGCAAGAATTTTATTAGAGTTATTTGTAAACATCAGTTTAGTAAATAGTCTGATCTTGATAATTTAAAATACTTTTCATAAAACCCTTCTTGTTTATAATAACTATTTTCTTAGTTTTGTTAACATTATAAGTAAATGAACTAAGTAATTATAGTTTATTTCTTTGTTTAACTGAATGTACTAAAGTAGTTTATCTGTATCTTTTCTATTGCATTTGCAAATAGTTAAAACACAAAGGAATATATTGATAACATAACAAAGTTTATTTTCATGCATATTTTAACTTGAATAAAAAAGAATACTTCATTTATCTACTAAGGTATTTTCTTAACATAATAATAATCCTTCTATCTATACTAAGTTACTGTTTTTTCTAATATATTTACATACATTAGTTTGTAGAACAATAACATAGATAATCAGGTTATTGTTCTTTTTGATGATAACCTACATACTGAAATAAATTACTTGCTATTATAAAATGCATAACATATCTAATCATTTCATTCTCTTATAATTTCCTTCATCTACTTTTAAATACTCTGTCTGTGCTGGAGTACGGTCTAGTCCTTCCAGACGTGGAAAAACACAGATTAGAATTATTTTTCATCTACTCAGATTCATTCCTTCAAAAATCTAAAATATTACTAACTCTAACATTTTACAACTAAATATTTAACATTCAAATAACAATCATATTTACTTTTAACCATCTAACACAGTAAAACCAAGAATGTAGAAGCTGATTAGGATGGGAAACAATAGCGTTAGGAGGCTGTTCCTCCCTACCAAACTCCTGGAGAGTGCTCAAACAATGCTTCCTCAGGACCCCCGAGCCTGTTCGTGGTCTTCTTGGCTGAGAACTGGTGGAGCATGCAAGCAATAGACTAGTCCAATGACTCAGAAAACACTCTGGACTCAGTAGTAAGATCCTTCAGCTGAAAAGACGCACTAGATCACTTATCAGTTAACCCCTCAAACTCTTTCCATAAATTCCCTTGCCATTGAATTTATCTGAAGTACATTCACCTAAATGATCACTTCCCTAGAATGAGCAGCCTTAGCTCTCTTCAATGGACATTTTTATAAAGATTGCCTAGGTATTTTGGGTCAGTTGTCATTAATTGAGCCACCTGCTCTGATCCCACTTTCTTGGGGGATCATGACCCCAAATGTAGGGAGGCTTCCACCTGCAACAGTTGGAAGTGGTTTGAGGATGATACCACATGTCTGTTTGCTCTCCACTCAGTATCCTCCACCAATTTGACTAGTAAACACTCTTTTAACAACTCTCCTAAGCTGTTTTCTCCACCTTTATTTATTTATAATTAAAATATTCAAAATTACATTAAATATCCTTGACTCTGCCGAGTCATCAATTACAACTTAGCATAAAATTTAACATATTGTATTTAAATAAAATCAAATAAAATAATATTGTTTTTGCAAAATTGGGGCATGCGACAATTTCATACCCAAAACGGTTGAATAAAAACAAAAGACTTGTTACATTTCCACTATCACTCAATGTAGGAAAACTAGTTGAAACGCTTCCCAGGGTATTTTCAAACCTATTCTACTCAATTCAACAGTCAAACACTAATCTCATTATGCGCTGGAAATTTCTATTCAGTTAATTGGTACGCCAATTTTCTTTACCGGTTGTTCCCACGTTTTCCTCAACATATAATTATAAATATATTTATTAACCACTGATTCCTCCAACACTGGAAGTAAGAAGGGGAATGAAATATATAAATCAAACTCAAGTTTAAAACACATACAGTTCCAGCTATTCATCACTGCAAAGACAACACATTGCACAATATCTTCATGTTTTCAATTGAAATTAATTCGTCAAATCATAAAGTATTAGAGCAACACTTACAAATTCTAGATCTGTAGCAGTTTTCCACCATAATCTCACAGAGAAATTTTAGTTATATTAAATTTCAAAACAGATTATTGATTACTAAACATTAAAAACACTGGAACATGTAATTTTGACCTATTCAGTTTCTATTTGCAAAGATACCCTAACTTTCCAACCTTTATAATTAGAGCCATGATTTGGTTTCTCCTTCAACATGCACAAAGGTCATTCTCCTTCAATCGCTATTGACAATTTATCCAAATTACACAAAGTCAGAGAAGACTTTCTACAGAAAATTCAAGTTTCAATAACTGGAATCTCATATCTAGAGATTATGCCCAACCATTTAACTAGAGAACTGGAATCATATAATGGTTTTGCCTAGTTCTTTCATTGTCAGGTATTGCTTGCACAATATGTAGCTATTCACAGAGATACTATCATTCACCAATATCATCCAATCACATTACATACAAAATGTAAAATCACATTACATACAAAACGTAAAAGAACAACAATACGATGCCATGATAAATCCTCCTTTTCATTCAGAAAACTGACTGTACATACAATTTAAGAAATCCTGACCTACTATGTCTATGGCCAGATACATCACTCCGTGGCCATGTCCCCCCTCTCTTCATGCCCATAGGCTTACATTTATTATCCCAACAAGCTCTTATTTCATCTCAATAAAACCCTAATAGACTGACAACTAATTCCAAAAATAAACATTCTATCCTATCCACCTAAATAACCCATGACTTCAATATCAACGAAGTCTGCCACCTAGTGCAGATTCGGTTACAATAGTTCATCACCATTCATTACTAATAACTTAATGAATTAACTAACACATCGCTAGCCTAGAACCTTCTAGCTAGCTTTGCAAACTCTAATATTGACCATGTTTTTACAATTAGACCACTCCCTTGGAAATATCATAACTCTAAGGTATAATTAACAACTTATTTTTTTTTAATGAGACCAAGATGCTCCTGTATCATACCCCACGCCAGTTACCATGGTTCCTACCATACCTCCTTTTATACCTGGGGGAAGTGTTCCTTCCATGTCCATTTCAACTATTCCTACTATGGGAATTCAACCTCATCCAACCCCATTCATGCATAGGAACTATGTTCCTGCAACCAACAACACCATTGTTGGTCCTCCCTGAGCCAAACTCAGCTCTAGCTACCTTCTATGCCTAGTCTCAACCTGCCATATTTGGAAAGGCTGACAAATGACCCCATTAGTCATCAACCACACCGGCCTCCCATGCCTACAAAAATTCCCTCAGACATCCCTAAGTTTGAGGGAAAGGCAGGTGAGGACCCTCAGAACCTAATCATGTCTTTCTAGTTGTGGTGTTCCTTGAACAACATTGTGGATGGCTCTGTTATATTGAGGTTGTTCCAACACACACTTACAGGTGTTGTGACCAAGTGGTACATCGAGTTGCCTCATTCCACTTACCTCGACTTCCCCTCACTCTCTTCAATGTAACTTCAATACTTTCAGTTACCTGTCCTTTATGACAAGGGAGTGGAGATCCTTTTATCTTGTCTCCAGATGACTGCTACCCACATCATGGATCATATCCATGAGTGGTGAGGTCGATGTAGTCTATGCAAGATCCAATTGGATGATATGATCTTCCTAGACTGGTTTCTCAAAACCTTACTCCCTTCCCATAGAAAAATACGTTGCATATGAGTGGCCTCAGACAGAGGAGGAATCCATCCTTAAGGCTCAGAAATTTGATTTGATCTATGCCCAATTTGGTTACTTATACACCATCATACATGATTCTCCCTGAGTCGACACCTCTCGCTGTGATACACCTTGGGCATCTCATGTTGCTGATGGAGACATCGGCTCTATTACGCAACACCCTCAGTTTTAGGAGGCCTCTCCCATCATGCCACCACACCCGGGTAACACTCATCGTGTTTCCCAACCCAATTATGCCCCTAATCACTCACGTGTGATGGATCAATCTCAAGCTACTCCATCTTATGCTCCCCCCGGTTACGCCCCTGATTAGTCACACATGATGGATCATTCTGGAGCCACCCCCTCCTAAGAACCTCTCGCACCAACTCCTCATGTTCATGGATCAACTTGTTCAACACACTCATGTTCTAGCCAAACGACTGGATTTACAGCTCCTCCATCTCCTTCGATCTATTATGCAACACCTGTGCAACCCACTCTGGCTCGAGCCCTGAATCCTTCTGTTTCTATGGGTCAGGTTTATGCTAAGAAAAACCTTCCTAACCAAAATGCCCCCAATAACCAACAAGGGCAGGGAAAGATCAAGAGAGGTAGAAACTAAGGCAATAAACAACTCTAAGGAGGCATCCAATAGGCCAACCCTCCAAACAACAATAGTGCCAAACCTCCTGCAAAGAATCCCCAGCATCCCAATAGACCTGGAAAGAATTGACATTTATGGACTAACCATCAGTGTGCTATCTATAACACCTATGGTCATTATAGCCATCAGTGTCCTCACATGGCTCACATCCAACAACTTCTCCAAAATGGAAATCAATGTGATCCGAACGCGGTTGCTTTGGCTCTGCCCAAACCTGCACCATGAGGTCCTTCACCTATGCTGCTCCAAAACCCCCTACCACACCAATGAATGGTTGCAACCCAACCCTTGGCCCCACCTTCTCCTGCAACTCTTGATGTGGCCCCACCTGCTGAGACTGGTGTCAATCACCTCATGACATTGTCTTCTGAAGTCAACCTCAAGACTCGACGCAACCAGTATGGCTCCACCATAGAAACTATTGACCCATCAACGATGTCTACCTCTACCACTTCTGACATCTCTCTACACTTACTGATACCCCCCATGGATGGGGTGGCCAGAGTCCCACAATTTCCTATGCATCATGTCACAAGTAGTGCTACTACTTGAGCTTCCCTCAACTACAACTTATTTGATGACTTGACCCAATCTCCTACAGCCATGTCTTCTTTGGAAGTGCTTAAAACTTTCCCATCACAGTGTAAATCATTGTTATCCACGATAGGTGTCATTGATCCCTCTGATTCTAGGTTGATCACCTTTGTCTTGAATCAAGGAGATCCTAGGATTCCATCTACCTTCGCCTTCCAAGTTTTGATCTCAATTCAGAATTTGGTCATCCATCATTGAATTATTAATGAGGGGGCATCAAACTACATTATGCCAATATTCATTTGTCAGAAACTCTAGTTCCCTACCCACCAACCTTTCACCACCACTCTCCGCGCCTACGATGGTCGCTCTACCCAGTCCCAGGGGATTCTCATGAACGTTCTTGTTGAGTTAGTTGGTAAAACAATGTTGATTGAAATTGAGGTTGTCAATTCCCAACTTGATTACAAACTCCTCCTAGGACATAGATATATGTATTCCATGTAAGCTGTGGCCTCTACTATCTTTCGACTCTTAATGTTCCCTCATGATGGGAAGAACATGACTACGGACAATTTGATAAAATGTGATCCTAAGGGGTCAGCCACACCGAAACACATCCTTCTGACTATTAGCACCACCATCAACAACATGTCCATTCCATATTTATATGTTGTTGGCCCGGGCTTGTTCTCCAACCCTCCTATGATGGACACCTTTTTTTCCTTACCACCTCCACCTTCGTCGACTGACGTATCGGATTTGTGCACCATCACATCCGATACCATTCCAACCACATCACAACTTTATTCAAAACCCCAACCACAGTCACCAGGGAACTATTGGGGTTCCTTCCTGGTACATACGATTCCCTTCCTTTTTCCACCATATGGCATTGTGAGAAAGCCTGTCATGGCTACTCTCAACTTACTTAAATTTACTTTTGGAATTCATGTATGGTACCTCAATCCACCCACCACACCCCTGACTCCCCAGGTTGTGTTGAATATCATCCAACCCATTGATATGGTGTCACAACCACCTCCTAGTCCATTGAAGACGTCTTCCGTCTCCAATTCTTTCCCTCCTCCTCCAAAGAAGGATGGGGGAAATAAAACCAAAGAAACAACTGAACCACTTCTAGCTCCTATTTTTGCTTTGTGTATAAATAGTAGATCAATTCTATGAGCAATGATGCTAAGAAGAAGCACAGGAAATAGATCTTGCTACTAAGAATTATCACAAGCATACACAGGAAAAATAGAGAGAAGAAAAGAGACTGAATCACATGAATGAAGAGATGAATATTGGTGTGTATCCTTCCATTGAATAATGATGAATAATAGTGTACATAAATAGTACATCCCTCATAGGAAAATCAAGTTGAATGGAGACAACTCATAAAGCTCAAAAAGGTTGACTTACCAAAATATAAAAAAACCCCATAGGTGGCTAAAGCACTTCCCAAATCTATAAAGGACCTCATGAATTGGAAAAATCATTAGTGAGTTTTCAAGGAGATGGAAAAAAAATGATAATCCTAGAAAATGGAGGAAAAGTCATGAAGGATAGGTTGGGAACAAAAGGACCCAGTTTCCTAGTTTGACTAGCTTTACCTTATCCACAGAAAAGTAGGAAAAGCAGAATAAAGCATAATCTGCTGTAAAGTGTTGTATACTAATTCTGGATGGTCAAAAGGTGGTCAATATCAACCAAGAATCAGAAATAAAGCATTCCTAGGATATAGATGGCATGTATTGACTTTAATGTGCAAGTGGATTCCAACTAATTAAGCTAGTGGGTGATTAATTAATCAAATAATGATTAATTATTTTATCCTAAGTTATGAGTGGGTTTAATATATTCCAACACCCCCTATAAGTCTGAATTTATGATGGTATGTTAAAAAATATGGATGCATATAGGGCCCAAAAACAAGGCTATGGTCACCCTTTAACAATTATTATGTCCAGAAAAGTGAGGAAAGAGGCAAAACCACATGGGGAAAATCCTCCCTCAAGAAAGGACAAGGCACAAATTTTTTGAAGTAATATGTCTTCAACATATCTTCATCTTCACTTTAATGAGATGAATGAACTACTTCTGGATGAAGGACTCAATGAATAAATCATGAACTCCATGATCATGCGCTAGAGTGTAGAACCTACAAGAAGGAAAAGGAGAGACTCCTTCTATCTCATCAACTGATGAAGTAGGAGAATTATCTGAATGCTTCTTTCTACTGTCAAAATATAATCTGAAAAAATAATATGAAATGGAAAAGTGATATGTGCATTCTCCTTTCCAAAGAGTACAAAAATTAATACATTTTTTTACACACCCAATTCCTTGAATAGCTGCAAAATTGTGATGTGAATCACATGTCAATATTCCAATCTGATGTAGCACCTTTATATATCTGATATGAGGCTGATAAAACTCTGATACATCAGAAACATTAACATATGGAACAGAAAAGGCAAAGGCTTCAGTGGCTCCATGAGGATATAGGTCTAGACTAGGAAAACTATGAGCAACTGGGGAAAACTGATAGGTGTAAAAATTTGAATGATGGATGGGCATAAGATATGAACCATAAGTGTTTAGAACAGATCCAAACATGTTTAATATTATTCCAAATATGGCTAAGGTCATGGATAACCATCCACTGAAAGATAGGAAAGACTTCAAACCATGTAAGATAAATATCACTGCATAAGAGACCAATGAGGAATCAACTAGTGAACTTGGGATTTGTATAGTCTTAGGATTATTCATAGGTATGGTATATGTTATGTATGGTGGTATGATATGTGTATCAACCTGCAAATATGATTCTAAATCAGAACCCAAAGGATCACATATAAGCATATCATTAGACTCATGGGAATACAGTGGTAATGAATCCTCTGTATGAAAGGAGGAAAGAATGAGATGTTCACAATCTTCAAGGAGGTTCTGAGTATTGATGCAAAGAATAAAGGAGGATATTATAAATCACATGAGATCAAGTAAGGTAAGTGGTATTACACAAATAGGACTTGAATTGGCTAAGAAAACATCCTAGAAGTCATTGGGTTGCACACCATCAATGAGAGAGGTATGCACAAAGTGTGAAGGTTCTGGCACATAGATCTCAGAATCTAAGATAGGATATTTAGAGAACAATTAATGGGTTATAGGATCATCATCAATATAAATAGAAGCTCCATATGTTACTTATTTTTCATCATTAGTATCACAAGAAGAAAAATCACCTTCAAGAGACACAGAAAAAGATGTCTTTTCAATATTTGCTTCTTCATTGAAGGAGGAAGCATTCGAATCAAGGAGAGTAGGAGAAACATGAACTGTATGAGAAAATTCTTCATCATGATCAACTTAATCATAGAATTTAGAGGAGATGCTGGGTTTGCTCCATGCTTCATCTTCTACTTCCTGCAAACCAAAAGGTTTGTCCAAATTTTTCCAAAGCTCAAATGGATACTCAGCAGAATCTATGAGATGATGTATATTTGGAGAAATTTCCAAACACATAATTCCATAAGCTCTATCGCAATTATTTATCCAATCAATCTTCTCTTCATAAGACTCAAGTTCACTCAATGCACCAATGGAGACATCAAAGAGACATTGCATCTTCAAGTATGCACTCATATATGGCTTCCAATCAGCATAGTTGAAAGGATTATAGTAGAGGAATTTTGAATCCATATAGAATTTGTTGATATGATATAGGAGATACTCTCTCCAACCTGCAAAACAAAACTAGGAGAAAATCGTGTAAGCTAGACAAGCTCTTCTTCAGAGAGGGATAGGAGACTGGATGCGCTTCTCAACTCTGTAGAAATTGATCAACCTTGCTGATCTGATACCATATAGAGGATTGCAAGGTTGTGCTCCATGTAGCTATGATACCATGTAGAAATAATATATCAATGTTATGAACAATGATGCTAAGAATAATCATAGGAAATATATCTCGCTACTAAGAATTCTCACAAGCATACACAGGAAAAATAGAGAGAAGAAAAGAGACTGAATCACATGAATGGAGAGATGAATATTGGTGTGTATCCTTCCATTGAATAATGATGAATAATAGTGTACATAAATATTACACCCCTCATAGGAAAATTGATTTGTATGGAGACAACTCATAAATCTCAAAATGGCTAACTTACCAAAATATAGCAAACCCCATAGGTAGCTAAAGCACTTCCCAAATATATCAAGGAGCTCATGAATTGGAAAAAGCATGAGTGATTTGTCAAGGAGATGGAAAAGACATGCTAATCCTAGAAAATGGAGGAAAATTCATGAAGGATGGGTTGGAAACAAAAGGACCCAGTTTCCTAGTTTGACTAGCTTTACCTTATCGACAGAAAAGTAGGAAAAACAAAATAAAGAAGAATCTATTGTAAAGTGTTGTATACTAATTTTGGATGGTAAAAAGGTGGTCAATATCAACCCAAAATAGAAAATAAATCATTCCTAGGATGTAGATGGCATGTATTGACTTTAAGGTGCAAGTGGATGCCAACTAATTAAGCTAGTGGGTGAATAATTAATCAAATAATGATTAATTATTTTATTCCAAGTTATGAGTGGGTTTAATATATTCCAACACTTTTTTCAATGTCCAAGGCCATGAAACACAAAAATGTCCTGATTTTCCTATTCTTTTCCCATATGGACACTATAGATGAGGCCGATGACACTCCCATGGTCATCATCCCATATCCATCAGTGGTTAAGAACAAGTCATTCTGAACCAACCATCCTTGTGAATTTTGTGGCTTGTATGGTCATTACAGTCACCATTTCCTAGAATTGGCTAAGTATTAGTCAACCATTCATGATCTTCGAAAACACCTCCTTGAGTTCGACGTTGTTTTCCTTGAGGATATCCACCCTATGGTTTCTTCCTAGGACACAACCAACACCATTTACATGATTTCTAGTCCTTTCCCATCCTAGACCATGGAAGATCCACCTGATCTATCCCAAAACCACTTTCCTAAGGATGGAGAGATCCTTGAAACTGCCACCAATTTTACCCCATTTCACTTAGTTCACGGTGTGGACTTGGTTATTCCCATTGAATGCCATATTTTGTCACCCCACCTTATCGATGAAATTATACCTGATACTTCACCATTAGAAAAATGCCTACTTATGCTCAAACAGACTAGTGAGGACCATTGTGCTTCTCTCTAGATGATCGAAGCAGCCAAGAATCAATCGAAGTCCCATTTTGAATCCCATGTCCACCCTCGCACCTTTAGTGAGGGAGACCTGGTCCTCGTCTATGATCAAGCCAATGATAAGTTAGGGAAAGAGAAGTTTGATTCCATGTGGTATGACCCATAGGTTGTCCATAAATTTTTCAAAAAGGGGTCATATCTCTTCATTGACTTTGACGGTCCCCTCTTGAATAATCCTTGCAATGGGCTCTACCTCAAGAGGTTCTATTCCTGAAGTCACTCACCATGCCTACCCTTGTATATTTTTTTTTCTTTTTTGTTTTGCATCATTTTTACCATGAGTCGATGACCCCATCCAGTTGTTGCTCCATGCCTATTCATAGTTATTCCATTGTAGAACTCTGTCGCTTCATTTTCACATGAGCGGGTGGATCTAACACATCCACCCTACCCCTACGCTGCTAGTACCCCAATGGAGGGTGCAGTCTAATGTCTACACATGCACACACTATGTTGCACGTATGATCTAGATATCACCATGCTAGCATACCATCAGGTCCCTAGACCTGTACTGGAGGTTAAGGAATTTCTATGATCTCCTCGGTAGTCCATGCTCATGTATGGATTATCCTCTATGAGGATAGGAGGCTTCCACCACTGTACAAAAATCTCCCAGGTGAAGAGATGACCTGTACTAGATTGAATCCCTCCCTACTTTCTTCAAGCCATTTCTTGAATTCACGTTGATTTGCATGCCACCATGTGAATCACACATTGTGTGTACTCATAGGCCTCCATTTGGTCTAGTTTTTCCCCATGCACTATTGCTCCAGGGGAAACATCACTAGCTACTAGTCACAGTGATCCAAAGTTTGTTTGAGACACTGTTCGCACCACCAGGTTCAGTTTTCCGCCCTCTGTATTTTGACAAGACCCTTGTCTCATGCTATCACTATGATTTTCTAGGCCATTTCATGGAATTCACCTCAATTTATATGCCATCACATGACTCTCCCATTGTATGTATTGGCATGTTCATGAGCCATCCGCTCCATCCATACTACACAGTTGGCCATCTTTACCTCCATCCATCATCTCGTAAGGGGGACCCATCAGTATTCTACATTTATTCCCATCATCCATGTTCACAACATAACCTCTTTCCATATATTTAACACTTCCCCCTTGCTTAATTGACCATTACAGAGTTTTCTATTAAGCTATTTTCTTACTCCGAAAAGAATGAAAATATTTCCACGCATGCTTGCTTCCTTTCATGCTCCTGTAGCCATTGACACCATTGCTGGTCCTCCTCGAGCCAACCTCAGATCTAGCCTACCTTTTATGGCTAGTATGAACCTTCTAGATTTGGAAAGGTTGACAAATGACCCCATTAGTGATCAACCACACCGACCTCCCATGCCTACAAAGATTACCTCAGACATCCCTAAGTTTGAGGGCAAGGCAGGAGAGGACCCTCAGAACCACATCATGTCTTTCCACTTGTTGTGTTCCTCGAACAACATTGTGGATGAATCTGTTAGATTGAGGTTATTCAAGAGCACAATTACAAGTGTTGCAGCCAATTTGTACATCGAGCTTCCTCATGCCACTTGCCCCAACTTCTCCTCACTCGCTTCAATGTTTCTTTAATACTTTCAGCTACCCATCCATTATGATGAGGGAGTGGAGATCCTTTTATCATGTCACCATACCACTGCTACCCACATCACAGATCATATCCATGAGTGGCAATGTCGATACCTCTCACCGTGATACACTAGGGGAATCTCACACTACTGATGGAGTCATTGACTCTATTACTCAACACCTTCAGTTTTATGTAGCCTCTCCCATGATGCCACCACACCTGGGTAACACCCATCATGTTTCCCAACCCGTTTATGCCCCTGATTACTCATGTGTGATGGATCAATCTATAGCCACTCCATATTATGATCCCCCGGTTACACCCTTGATTACTCACGCATGACAGCTAAGTTCAGAGCCACCCACTTCTACACACCTCTCACACCAACTCCTCACATTCATGGACTGACTTATTCGACACGCTCGTGTTCTGGCTAGACAAGCGGATTTGTAGCTCCTCCAGTCTATTATGCATGACCTGTGCAATCCACTCCGGCTCTGACCTTGAATCCTCTGGTTTCTATGGGACAGGTTTATGCTCAACAAAAAATTTCTAACAAACTCATCCTGAATAACCAACAAGGGCAGGGTGAGAAAAAAAGAGGTATAAACTGGGGAAATAACCAGCCCCAAGGAGGCATCCAACATGCCAACCCTCCAAACAACAGCATCTCTGAACCTCATGCACATAATTCCTAGCATCCCAATCAACCTAGAAAGAACCCACAGTTACATACTAACCATCCATGTGCTATCTATAAAACCTACGATCATTACACTCATCAGTGTCCTCACATGGCTCATGTCCAAAAAATTCTCCAAAATGATAATCAATGTGATCCGAATGCAGCTGCTCTGGCTCAGCCCAACCCTACGGCACCAAGTCCTCTACCTATGGTGCTCCAAAACCCTCTACCACACCAAGGAATGGTTTCAACCCAACCCTTGGCCCCACCTACTCCCACAACTACTACTATGGCACCACCTGCCGAGGCTAGTGTCCATCACCTCATGACAATGTCGTCCAAAGTCAACCTCTAGAATCAACGCAACCAGTATAGCTCCACCATAGAAACCGCTGACCCATTAGCGACGTCTACCTATACAACTTCTGACATGTCTCTACACTTACCAAGACCCCCCATGTATGGGGTGGCCAGAGTCCCATAGTTTCCTATGTGTCATGTTACAAACAATGCTATTTCCAGAGCTACCCTCAACTACAACCACAACTTGGCCCAATATCCTACAACCATTTCCTCTTTGGAAGTGCTTAAAACTTTCCCATCACAGTGTAAAGTGTTGTTATCCACGCTAGGTGTCGTTGATCCCTATGATTCTATATTAATTAGCTTCAACTTGGATCAAGGAGAGGCCAGGATGTTGTCTACCATCACCTTCCAAGTTTCAGTCTCAATTCAGAATTTGGTCATCCATCGATGCAATATTTGATGAGGGGGCATCCACCTGCATTATGTCAAACTTAATTTGGTAGAAACTTAGGTCCCCTACCCTCCAACCTTCCACCACTGCTCTCTGTGTCTACTATTGTCTCTCTACCCAGACCCAAGGGATTCTCATGAACGTTCCTGTTGAGTTAGCTGGTAAAACAATGTTGACTGGCATTGAGGTTTTCAATTCCCAACTTGATTACAACCTCCTCTTAGGACGTAGCAATATGTATGTGATGCGAGTCATGACCTCTACCGTCTTTCGACTCTTGATGTTCCCTCATGATGGGAAGCTTGTGTCTGTTTACTAGTTGACATACTATGATCCTAAGCGGTCAGACGCACTAGAACACATCCTTTCGATTATCGACACCAACATCGATAACATGTCCTTTCCATCTTTATCTGCTGTTGGCACAGGATTTTTCGCCAACCATCCTATGAAAAACACCTTTTTTCCTTACCACCTCCACCTTCACCGACTCACATATCAGATTTGTGCACCATCACATCCGGTACCATTCTGACCACATGGCAACCTCAATCGCAACTCTAACCAGAGTCATGAGGGAATTATTAGGGTTCCTTCCAGGTACATATGATTCCCTTCCTTTTTCCACCATCTAACATCGTGAGAAAGCCTATCATGACTACTCTCAACTTACCTAATTTTACATTGGGAATTCCTGTATGGTACCTTGATCCACCCACCCCACCCCCGAATACCCAAGTTGTGTTGATTCCCATCCATCCCATTGAAATGGTGTCACAACCACCTCCCAGTCCATCAAAGACATCTCCCGTCTCGAAGTCTACCCCTCCTCCTCTCAAGAATACTGGGGGAAAGGAATCCAAAGCAATGGATGAACCACATTTGACTCCTATTTGTGCTTTGTGCAATTTCCAAGGCCATGCAACACAAAACTATCCTGAGTTTCCTATTCTTCGCACCCATATGGAAACTATAGATGAGGCCGATGGTAATCCTGTGGTCATCATCCCAGATCCATCAGTGGTCCAGAACAAGCCATTGTGACCCAACCATCCCTATGTAGTTTGTGTCTTGTATGGTCATTACTCTCACCATTTCCTAGACTTTCCTAAGTATCAGCCAGCCCTTCATGACCTTCAGAAACACTCCCTTGAGTTCGACATTTTTTTCCTTGAGGAGATCCACCCTCTGGTTTCTTCCTTGGACACAACCAACACCATTTACATGATCTCTAGTCCTTTCCTATCCTTGATCATGGAATATCTACCTAATCTATCATGACACCACTTTCTTGACGATTGAGAGATCCTTGAAACCACCACCAATTTTACCCCATTTCACTCAGTTCAGGGTGTGGAGTCGGTTCTTCCCATTGAATTCCAAATTTAGTCTTCCTGCCTTGCCGATGAACTTCTACCTGATACTTCTCCATTAGAACAATGCCTAATTATGCTCGAACATACTAGTGAGGACCATTGTGCTTCTCTCTAGATGATCGAAGCAACCAAGGGTCATTCGAAGTCCCATTTTGACTCTCATGTCCACCCTCGCACCTTTAGTGAGGGAGACCTTGTCCTCATCTATGATCAAGCCACTGATAAGTTAGGGAAAGGGAAGTTTGACTCCATGTGGTACGACCCTTACATTTTTCGTCATTGTCTTGGAAAGGGGGCATATCTCTTTGCTGACTCTAACGATCACCTCTTGAAGAATCCCCACAATGGGCTCTACCTCAAGAGGTTCTATTACCGAAGTCACTCACTATGCCTATCCTTGTAGCATTTTTTTCTTTTTAGATTTGCATCATTTTTACCATGAGTCGGTGACCCCATCTAGTCGTTTCTCCACGTCTAATCACAATGAGTCCATTGTAGAACTTCGTCGCATCATTTTCATGTGAGCGAGTGGATCTAACACATCCACCCTGCCCCTATGCCACTGGTACCCCACTGGAGGGTGCGGTCCCACGTCTGCACATGCACATAGTATGTCACATTTATGATCTAGCTACCACCATGATAGCATACAGTGAGGTCCCTAGACCTATACTAGAGGTTGAGGCATCTCCAACATCTCCCCGGTAGTCCATGCTCACGTATGGATGATCCTCTATGAGGATAGGAAGCTACCACCACTGTGCAAAAAGCTCCCGGGTCAAGAGATGACCTATACTAGATTTAATCCCTCCCTACTTTCTTCGAGCCATTTCTTGGAGTCATGTTGATTTGCATGCCACTACGTGATTCACACATTATATGTACCCATAGGCCTCCATTTGGTCTAGTTTTTTGTCGTGCACCACTACACTAGGGACAACATCACTAGCTGTTAGTCAGAGTCATCCAGAGTCTATTTGAGACACCATTCACACCATCGGGTTCAGTTTTCTGCCCTCTATAATTTGACGTGACCCTCATCTCGTGCTCTCACTATGATTTTCTAGGCAATTTCATGGAAGTCACCTCGATTTACATGCCATCACGTGAATTTCCCAACCTATGTATTGTGACCCAATACTGCTTGTGAAATGTATAAATAAATCCCTCCACTACAACAAAAACTGGATTTAGCGTCGAATTTAGCGCCGGATTTTAGCGTAATTTTTTCCCAATTGTGGTGAACAATCTGGCGCTAAACCTGGTGTTATTGTACATTTTTGTAAAAAACCATCTATTGCATCTTTTTTTCCGTCCTTTTTAACATCCATTTTTGCATCCATTTTTGCACCCAATTTTTTGCATCTTTTGTTACGCCTTTATTTTCACCCAATTTTGCAGCTTCTATTGCATCTTTTTTGCATCCTTTGTCAAATCCTTGTTCGCACCCAGTTTCATGCTCAGTTTTGCATCTAATTTTGTGTCTTATTTTGCTACTAGTTTTTCATCGAGTCTTGCACCCAATTTTGCATAAAATTATGTGTCCTATTCTGCATCTAACATTGCATCTAGGGTTGCATCTAGGATTGCATCCAATTTTCAGCCCAATGTTGCGTCTAATTTTGCATTCAATTTTACTTATAATGTTGCATCCCCATTTGCATCTACTTTCGTATCTTGTTTTACGTCTTTTTTTTTATCCATGTTTGTGCCTAATGTTTCATCTCATTTTACGTCATATTTTGCATTTAGGTTTGCACCTAGTGTTGCATCCTGGTTGATGCCTTTTTTTGCATCTATGTTTGAGCCCAATGTTTCACCCAGTGTTGCGCCCAGTGTTGTGCCTAGTTTTACAGCCATGTTTGTATCTAATATTGCATCTAGTTTTGTGTCCAATGTTGCATCCCATCTTGCATTCAATATTACGTCTAGTTTTACATCCAATGTTTTGTCCCATCTTGCATCCAATATTGTGTCTCATTTTAAGTTTTTGTTTGTGCCAAGTGTTCCTTCCATTTTTTCACCTGGTGTTACACCTAGTTTTATGTCCATTGATACACCATATTTTGTGCTCACTTTAATGTCCAATTTTACGTCTAGTAAGGAGTCCACTTTTGCATCTACTGTTGCATTTAGCTTTGGACCTAGTATTGCATCTAGTTTTAAGTCATTAATTGTGTCTAGTTTTGAGTCTCTTTTTGCATCCAATTTTGCATTGTATGACATCCATTTTTGTGTCCATATTTGTGTCTGACATAAGGTCGACTTTTGCATCCACTTTTGTGTTTGGTGTGACGTCCACTTTTACATCTTGTTTTGCATTTAGTGTTGCATCTAATATTGCATCCATCTTGCACTACTAAATTTTTTACCTTTATAAATACATTCCAATATCATTAGGGCATGGAGGAATCGAACCACCAACCTCCTGCTTGTAAAACAGGCGCTCTTCCATTGAGCTAGCACCATTTAAGAATCGAGAAGAGGAGAAATATTAACACATAGATTTGATCATTTGTAATTCTAATAAAAGACAATAAGATCCAAATAAATTCAAGATTAAAATCCAATTTAATTTTTCAAACACACTAATAAACACAAAAATATACCATCCTCAGGAAACAAAATATCGTAAACAGTTACGCAATCTATTAAAGTGGTCCGCAAAAGAGTCTTAGAGAACAACATAATGCATTGATGCATACCTAATAACATAAAATTGATATGGACAAAGAATAAGGGATGTGTTTAAGAAATAGTTGTAGAATGTAATTGAGGATGTGTGTGTTGCTACATAAACTTTGTTATTCATTGATGAGGTAATTTTGTTCAGAAATGGGATGGTAAGAGAATGACTATGCATGACATTTGGTCAATGAGTTGGATAAATGATTTGAATATTTCCTACTGAATTCATTTTCCCTGCTATCTGAATCATCACTATCTATATCATCAACATTATTATCTTTGCATTTGTATTCTTTAATGTCTTTGTCACTTGAACATGCCTCCTTAGTGCCTAGATCAAACTGTTGTTTTGTAGCATTAAGTTTTGCTTGCAACTTCTTCTCAACCGGGTTCAAGGTAGCTGCAAACCTTAAGTGAGGAACAAAATTTTCTCCTAATCCCAACCTTCAAAAGATAACAATTATGAAATCTTGTGGTTTCAAATAAAGAGCTTGGCCTCGTAAAACTATTGAAATTGTGTAGGTAGATGATCTCACCTTGCAGGGCGATTATGGATTTCTTCTTCACCTACATCATCTTTAGTAGTACTTGGCCCTGTATTTATTTTCTTCACCCATCCTTCAACCTGTAGTCAATGCAGAAAATATAACAGTTGTGTTGGTACTTAAACAGGTAAAATTTAATAGCAACCCATCTCAAAGTCATGTTAAAATTAATTTTTGATTAAGATAAATAATCAACCATATAAAAAGAGGTCTAAATTGGTAGTACAATTTGAGTGTTCCTAATGGTTAAGAACATGTATTTCCTCATAGTAGGTCATAGGTTTAAATCTAGAGGGGGATAGGATATGTACAACTTTGTAGACTTTCATATCCAAATCATTGCACGGTCCCATACACCAATTTGGTGTCTTGCTAGGCTGTGACCTTAAAAATAGATTATTATTATTATTATTAAGGCTACCCAACTGATTGTCAATCTCAAAGAAATGAATTTGTGATGTGAATAATTCCAGATGAAAGAAATCCCTTGCCAATGGTGGCATATGATTTCATATGTGTAGAGATAGTCTAATTGGGGAACAATGAGGAGATTCAAGAAACATACTATTTAGATTATGATTCAAGTACATCAACAGAAGTAGTATGGAATTAAAGTTTCTTCTAACACATCCCAGACTCACTCGAGTACATATTGTCTCACATTTTTAAATAACTGAATAAATATGAATTATAGAAATTGAGAAGTTGTTATGATTGTATCAGCGTTTAAAATGAACAACCACATAGTGGCTCATCTTAATGTTTATTATTTTGCCACTGCAGATGCATGCTGCATGCTCTTTTCCAAGATGAAGTATCAAATGCTTCCTTAAACTGCCCCCACCTGAAATTACTTGAAATGCCCCTTCAACTTGTGAATGCAGCTTTTTTCGATAGCAACTGATTTTAATCTAGTTTATCTTTATTTTGAGAGTCTCATTCACATCCCATATACAACTTTACAAGTAATATTGAGCCATGTGACATGTTGCTAAATCGTAACTGAGCATACTAAATAAATAGAAAAGATGGAACCTAAATAAAGTATTAGAATGAAATGGAAAAAGAGGGGAAGTACAATGCTTTATATACAATTCTTCTCCAAATATTATAAAATAGAATTCAAATGGGGCATGCTGCTTCGACAATTATGGATTGTTGGCACAAAAACCATTTGAGAGGAAACATAGGATTACAAAAGGTGTCTGAACAAATATCATGAGCATGAAGTAAGATGAACAGGCAAAGAAAGATTATTATCAAAATATTTTCAAGCCACTCATATAACTAGTCACCTTTCAGAAGCCTAAATATTTATTCAGATCATCTATAAGTTGAATAGCATCCCAATTGTAACTAAAGTTGGCAGCATAAAACAAGCTTTTGTGAGGTTGGGGCCAGGTCAAATAGAAATATGGGTTATGACAGAGCCTCCCCTAATTCTATTTCTACTGGTAAAGTAGCAAGATACAACGACATTAAATCCTCCAAATATGAGTTCTAGGGATAATCATCATGTCCTTTTTCAATTTGAGCTACTTCTATGCAATCTGTGGACTATGAAAGGCAATAAAAATGAAATATGAGCACTCTAGCAATGATTTGGTACTTAGATCACATGCATTGTCTCCTCCTTGGATAAATATAGTGATGCTTGAGGGTTAACTTGATGAAGGATATGACTTTGATGGAATATTGCTTAAAGGTTGATGCATGAATGTACCTACAAGAAACTTTGAGCACATAGACAAAGTTGATGCTAAAGTTAGGGATGCTCTATGAAAAACAAAGGCCAAATACAAAGTAATGGATTGCAAACATTGAGTCCCACATCAATTTGAGGATGGTGACAAATTATGTTAATGCTTGGACAAGCTTTGATTCAAACAACACATCTTCACAAGTTGGAGCCTATTAAATATTATTGTTACACCATCATTTTGGCTGCAGGGTCTTTCTTTTTTGATTGGATATTCAAGATTATATTGGTATATGGGATACATAATGAGGTGAGTTGGTGACCATCAATCAGCTTAAGTTATATAAGACACTGTTCAAAGCTATAGAGATTACATACTGAGAAATGACTCAATATTTCAATTCTGATGTGTCCTGTATCTGTAGACACCATAAAGTGTTCTTCACTACGAAAAAAGGAAAAGCACATGGTTCAGATGGGTTCTCCATAGACCTCTTCCAGCAGATGTGGGATATTAACAAGGAGTGCCTACTCAGAAAAGTAGAAGAATCAAGATCCTCAGGTATAATCCTCAAGGCTCCGGATTCCACTTTTCTTACCCTCATTCTAAAAAAAATGATAATGCTATGGATTTTGATAATTTTAAGATAATATCCCCGGGTCATTTTTGATATATAAATCATCACAGAAACTATTGCTCAGAGACTAAAGCCCTTACTAAGCAAAAAAATTTCAAAGGAGCAAGGAGGGTTCATAGAGGGAAGGCAGATTATGGACTGCCTAATAACAATCGAAGAAGCATAAGGAAATATGGTATGCTGCTGAAATTATATTTAGAGAAAGCATATGATAGATTTCATTGGGATTTCCTCAAGATGGTCCTCTTAAAATTCATTTTTTCTTCCGCAACCTTTGTAATTCTGATATGTTGGGGATGTACAAACTTCTCTAGTACTATGAGTCTCAAGCAAGGATGCCATATTTCCTTTCACTCTTTATTATTATGATCAAGAGATCTTGGGAAGAACCTTAATCAAAGAAAAACAAGAAAGAAAAATTAAAGGCCTCAGCGTTTATAACCGGAAAACTTAAACACTTCTAGTCGAGCGATTGTCAAGTCTGTAAAACCATGGATTTATTATACCAGAACCACTAAATGGACATTTTTATGCACTCCTAGATTGATGAAAATCTAGAGGTTAAAACTAAATATAAATTAATTCCAAAGAACTTGGAAGACAAACCTAAGAATGATATCAACAGTTGTTGGCTCCGGTTTTATGAAATTCTTCTCCATAGTCTCTAGAACCTCTTTTACAAAACTAACATTTTTCTGTTCTTTTGTGAAAAGCTGTAGATTCGTAACCTCATTGTTAATAGGTGATAAATGAGAATTAAACAAAATAAATCAACAAAGAAGCAAATAGTGTGGAATTTTTAATTACCAGTAAACTATGAGCAACACCAACACATGGCGTGAGACCATAAACATTGTGTCTCTAGAGGGTTCTTAATCCTACAGGAAATAATAACTTCAGGACTTATTTCTCCTCTTTATTGTTTGAAAACATAGTATTTATATTTCAGAATTTTTTTCTCCCTTCAAACTAGTTGAGCACTTTAAGCATTTGTGGGACATAAAGCCAATAGTAAAAAATTATAGAATAGAATGAAACATTTAATGGTTTCTTGCAGACAAATTTAAGTATCCATTGAATGCATTTAGATGTCAAATGTTCAATTATAGAAGAGCTAAAGCAACTTCTTTGTGTACTATACAGTATCAACAACTTTGCCATGCAACTACATTATTGTATCCATGGAACTATCCACCAAAGGGACAGTCAATCAAGACCATGTGACATCATCAAACCATGATCCCACCCTTCAACATTAAATGTAACATCATATTTTTATTCCCTTTAAACATTATATATGTAATTAGCAACTGTAAATCGCTTAAAAGTGGTATAATAACATCAAAGTAATCAACTAATAGCTAGGGGTTTATCTGTAGGTGGTCTATTCCAACATAGGCGGGAAGAGCCAAAATGTAAGAGATATTGAGTCCTTTCTCAGTATGCAATCTTTACAGCTTTGAACAGAGAATTATCATCTCCAACAATTTGTGAAAGACTAAAGGCTAGGATTCATGCATGCAATATTAAAAAAAAAGAGATAGAATATGATACCATCCTACTTTTCTGCATATATAAGGTTATTGGATGCTCAAAAGAAACAACTGTGTTGGCTAAGCCAATGACCAAGTCCATAATGGAGCAGCTATGTTTGATAATTATTACTTTTATTCATATTGAACATTAATTTACAAAATATGAAATTTTTTTGGA
Source organism: Pseudotsuga menziesii (assembly GCA_001517045.1). Classification (NCBI taxonomy): domain Eukaryota; kingdom Viridiplantae; phylum Streptophyta; class Pinopsida; order Pinales; family Pinaceae; genus Pseudotsuga; species Pseudotsuga menziesii. The sequence continues at coordinate 50,847 of LPNX010561824.1, read as the reverse complement.
TTTATGTTTCAATCTTCCTTACCATTTTTATTAACAGGGAAAGCCTTTTATTTGACTCATTGGAAAACTAATTTTATTTCAGAGGCAGTTGGAAATGCTTGGATCACAGTGAATAGGATTGGAAGACATGCTCAAAGAGATGAAACAAAAGGTAACTTGCAACTTTTATTGTTGGTTTCTTTGATGGCCGTCAGCTGTTACAATTGTTTCTTAAATCTTTCCAGTGCCTATGTATTGTTTTTAATCATTTGATCACATCAGGTTGAATTTGGTGTATTTTTAAATTTTTTGACTTTGATATATCAATTGTAGAAAGTCCAATGTGTAACAAAAGATGTTCTTTGACAATATACTTAAAATAATCATTGTGAAAAATATTTTTTGAGTGTGTTAGCATTTTCCTGATGATAACATGACCTTTGTTGTCAGTCAACACTTTCACAACTAAAAGACTAAAACTCATCTGTTAACTGTCAGATTTCATATGGGTGCATATACACAATAATATATAAACACGCATATGTTGAGAGAAACAAATGTGACATGTAATAATGATGCTATAGCAAGTAAAACTTTGGAAGCTCGAGGAAAGATACCCAACATATGAGCACCACTTTCTCAATTTATATTTTCTAGTTTTAAAGTGTCTGGGATTCGAAATCCCATGAGGACTAGAAAGCCCATTAAGGATGATTGACAGACTCACAATTCGTAGATTGGGAGAAATCATAAGTAGGCTGAAGGGATCAAGTGAGAGAACCGACAGTTAGGCATTGAAGGTCAAAGATTGATGGATATTTTACAGACATACTAGGAATCACAAATGTGAAGGGAATCAATAGAATAGCAGGCTCCTAGATGAATAATGAGTGTAGATGAGTCATGTTAGCAGACCAGGATCATAACAGATAGGGAACCCAACATAGAAAACATGAGCAGGTTTGTGACAGGTAACCTGGAATGACAAAATGTCCATCACATTATCCAATTTCCAGCATGAGTAGAAATCGTCTAGCGGGTTATTAATAGGTTCATGCCTTGAAGAAGGTTTTTGCAGACACTAGCAGACTTGAAGTTGCCCAGTTTGTTGTAGTTGAATAGAACAGGAAAGGAAAGAACTACCTGAAAAAAAAAAGATGTCTAGGGCATCAATCTAACACCCAATGAGATGTGAGCTTGAAAAATGAAGAAGATTTGCAAACTGCTAGAATTCTGAAGAATTTGTGGAACCCAGAGAAAAAAATGTTTAGAGAAGAACAAAAAACATGGTTTTTGTAGATCCTTGTATACAGTAAGAAATATAGAGCAACAACCATGATTTTGTGTTGTATAAGGTGCAAGGCCTGTGGGTTTTAGAACTATCAACAATACCAAGGCAAGATATATCTTGACATTTTGCAACAATAATTTGCACAATTGGTAGATGTTGTGCTGTAGTGTAGGCATAAGAGTGGGGCAGATGTCTCCAAAGGTATTTTTTAATTTCTTTGAAAATTGTCAAAGAAAATTTATTTAGGTACACCTACAAACATATTATACCCAAGAATGTGAGTATTGGATGGAAATGTTCAGGTGCACATGGACTTTCAGATAAATTCAGTTTTAACATTTTCAAATTGTAAGTTTGTTTTTATCACAATAAGCTTATAAAGATTTTTATGTTTTGGTCAGAAGAGGTAATTTCAGAGTCTGGTTGAAGCAATTATATATTTATAATGATGAGTCTGTCCAATCAATGCTTTCTATGAAATTGAAGTGAAATGATTGTGAGATGTCAATTGACTGATACATTTTTAGATCTTTTCAAAATGATCCAGAATTTTGAAGTCAGAAGTAAGCCATTAATTGATATTTTATGGTTTCTCAATTTAGTTGTGTATCTCATCTAACACTTGCAATTTTTTTTCTTCTGTTAACACATGATTTTGACATTTCTACTTTGCTATATTTCAACAATGGAATATCAATCTACTCGTCAGGTTAAATTCTAGGTGCAAGACCTGGGTGATTATGACATAAGAGTATGGACTTAGCCAAATGAAAAATACTTGTAACTACTGATTTAGATTTTTAAGGGCCATCGTATTGGTAAAAACAGGCCGCTTGCGGGCCTAACAAATTTGGGCCAATTGTAATCCTCTTGGAGAGATGCCTCAAAAAGCCAGAGGTGCAGAAAAAGTGGTTCTATATTGGCTGGATAAGCATTAGCATCGTATTGATTAAGTTCACTTTTCCTTACTGAAATTAAGGAGGTAGGCCAAACACTTTGAGAATGACTCTAGCCCACTAGGCCTAATGACTTTAGCGGGATTATGGAGGGAGTGTAACAGGCGCCTCTAGTCCTGGGCCTGCTACTAGGTATACTCTTGCCAATGGGCAGATTTATAAATGAAATAGCTCTACTGTGGTAAATTGGAGAGTGCAAAGATTACCTTACCTGAATGGTAAATGATAAAGAAACAGTGGTTCACCGTCCACTACATCTACGGATCCCACCAAATAATTTAACCTGGTGGTTACTCGCTCTTTGATCAGTGATTCACAAGACACTAGATCTATAGATAATATCTCTGAAATATTCAACCCAGCTGCTCCCTCTTTGATCGGTGATTCACAAGCAACTACATCCCAGGATCCCACCTTATTCTCAAACCTAGCGGAGTTGATTGGCACTCTTGTAAGCTCATCCTGCATACAAATTATTGGGGTCCCAGGTCCTGTATCTACCGAAAAAATCCACCTTAAAAAACAAAAACTTGCATCCATTGCTTGGGTTTAAACACAAAAAAACACAAACTTTCATCGATCACTTGGGTTTAAACACTAATATCTGATATAGGGTTTGATTTCTTGTGTGGGTTTCAGAGAACCCTCGTGCAGCAACCAGGTTTTGCAATTATAGGATTAAGAAGAAAATATCGACACATATTTGGCAATCGACCCTGCTTGATGCTAGGCAAATTTCTCGTGCAGGGTTTCAGAGAACCCTCATGCAGCAACCAGATTTTGCAATTATAGGATTAAGAGAAAATATCGGAAAAAATGGGCAATATATAATGTTTAATAATAATTTATGCTTTTAATAATAATAATGGTTACTTTAGAAATTAAAAAACTTAAAAAGAAAATATTAAGAAATTATAATGGTTACGTTACAAATTATAGAATTAAGAAGAAAATATTGGAAAAAAAAATGGGAAATATACAATGTTTAATAATATTTTATGCTTTTAATAATAATAATGGTTACGTTGGGAATTAATGGTGTTATGGAAATTGTGGATGAGGAGGACTAATAGGGAATTAATGATAACATTTTATGCTTTTAATAATATTTTATGTTTTTAATAATAATAATGGTTACATTGGGAATTAATGGTGTTATGGAAATTGTGGATGAGGAGGACTAATAATATAATGCACATATTGGGAAATCGACCCTGCTTGATGCTGGGAAATGTGCTGGGAAAATTGCAAAAGTGGTTGCGATACTGGGTACATTTTAACAGCCTTGTAACCACTGAATTTAAAATCCCTAGCAAGCTATAATAAGTATACAATAGAAGTGAAAAACCTGCTCTGCAAAACTATAATGTAAAGAAATATAATAGAAGTGAATGTACTCCCATCACATAAAATAGAAAGAAATATGATTGGTAAAGAAAGTTTATAGAAGCTAATGCACTCCCACTACAAAAATTAGAGAAAGAAATATGTGCAGTGGAAATGTATGAGAATCTGTAAACATTCACACAAACCCTTGGACGACAATTAGGTATTAAAACAGGGCACAAGAAGTATATAATTTGATGTGGCAAATGCAAATAACAACAACATGCATCACATACATCAAATAAGGGCAAACAAATGGGGATGCAAAATAGACTGGACATCAAATAAGGGAAAACAAATGGGGATGAAAAATAGAATGGCGTACCTTAGCGAGCCATGCCAGAAATCCCTTAACCTTGGTGAGCCAAGATCTCCAAGTCTCCATTGTCTGGAGGCAACAGGAGCCTCCATTATCTACAGGCAACTGTTTTTCCTCCTCGTCTTTTAGCCGGTGCCATGTCGTAAAACCCTGATGGCAACAACAAACATAACCCTTATTATTATTTCTGTTTGGCATACTCTAAACAAGAATTATACCCTCCCAGTCCTCCTCATCCACAATTTCCATAACATCATTAATTCCCAACGTAACCCTTATTATTATTCCTGGCATAACCTGAACAAGAATTATCCCTCCTAGTCCTCCCCATCCACAATTTCCATAACACCATTAATTCCCAGATGCCACAATAGTGTCAATGCCTCTAACAATTGGTTACCAGTTAAATTATCGATTAATATTTTACAGTGGCAATATTTTTTGTGGCTCCTTGGAAAATGGATGAATGGGCTCACGATGGAATCAGCTGGTTGCAATCCATATAATAAAGAATGGAACACCGATTGCAAGTGAAGATTGCGATGGAGTTTAACAATTTTGACGGTGCTCAATCTTGACCCAACCCATTTATATCAACCCAACCCATTTAACATCTCTACCCTCCAATTGATATATAATTTATTCTTTGGTGTGTTTATGTATAACCAATAGATATTTTAATTCGCTCCCTCCCAACCACATAGGATTTCATCTCTTATTCTTAAAGTTGTATTTTCTCTTATTTTTGAAACTAATGAGAAAAAAAGAAAATGGTAAAAATTTAACAAAATAGATTTAAGAAAATTAGCAAAGAAATTGATTGCTATATGGATGTTTTCACCATAATGTCATGTCTGATGTGTTGTCATAGGCCCTAGTCTATAATGTCATCTCTATGTGGGAAATATTTGGCTTACAAGCAAGAAAAGGTCATTTCAAGCTTTGCGTGACCAAGAATAATTATCATTGATTGGGCCATATTATCAAGTCAAAAAATAACATCTAAGGGTAAGGGGCTCATGGGTCATGTGTGATGCCCTAGACCACCTCAAAGGCCCTATATACTACATAGATAATATTTATCCAATGAGTAAGATATGTCGGTCATTTTGAGGTTTGACACACCAAGTATGGCTTTCAGTCCCTTGGCCATGATTTGATGTGAAAAGAGTTATTGGGCCAAAACATTTTTCCTTAGGGCTCATGAACTATGTGTGGGGCCTTAGGCCACCAAAAAGCCCTATAAAGGGAATATTGGCATGTGAGAAATATATAGTACCTCTTTTATGAATTTTTATTAACCATGGATATTTTTTCTAACTTAAGCAATGGCAAGGTCAAAAGACATAGCCTTAGGCCATAACATTTTCATTTGGCCTATAAGCAAAATATGGTCATAGAATATTCTACACAGGGTGTAACAGAGAAATAGGAAAATACAACAACGATGGAGAATCCTTTGCATTTGTTCTTAGAAATCACGCTACCTGACATAAAATTATAAAGAATCCACATGAGCTGATTCAATACCCAATTCTTTCCATCTTCGATATTTTGATTCAATCCTAAATTCTCTCCATCTTCAATGATCCTATTGAAGGAAAATGCATTGATTTATTTAACAAAATGTGGAAGCTGGAAGATGGGAGGTCATCCAGAGGCTCCATGAGAAAGAATTATCATGACCAGTACTTGAGTAATAGGCGGTTCAATAACCTCTTGTTATAAAGCCAAAGCTTCGCAGTGTTGCGCACCCGATCCGTTAGTCCCTATAACAGAGCAAGCTCACCCGGTTCGTTCTCAGCATCCAACAATTGTATGGATTTGGCCCCTTGTCCCCATAATTTATGTACCATTGTAGAGTTTGACGGATGGCTACTCAGATTAGGTCTCCTAGATGGGTCTTGTCCTAGCTAGTCCTAATTAGTCCATCTGTGTGAATCTCTCTCATAAAACATAGCTATAAATGTCAATCTATAGTAATAAAAAATCCAATCGCGAGATAGAGATATAAATTTTGGTGACTTAGCATCAGTAGCACCACCAGCATAGGTATATCATATATAGTATATGAGAGAGCAGCATCTAAGACAGAGACAGTAGAGGCATCAACAGCGGTAGAGCCCCTAGTTTACTTTGATCCATCCCCAAAAACCAAGCTTTGAACGTCCTTTGCCGAGAATGAAGACACCCATGTTTCCAACTGGGCACCATCAGAAGTCCTCATGGGCGGAATAATGTTAAATCCTCTCATGGCTGAATTGGGGATGGACCAGATGGACCAAATTGATACTCATAACCCTGAATCCATAGATTGATTTAGCAGAAGCCCCATTGGGAAATGGGTAGTTGTACATAGATCTATATTTGAAAAATACTTCAAGTTTTGCTTCGCCTCCCTATGAAACTTCATAGGTTTTAATCTATATTTTAATTTGTATAATGTATAAGTAAATAATATGTGTATATATTTAATTATATTAAATCACATAACATATGAACTATATATATTTATTTATATTAAATCTTTTAACATATGAACTATAGCAACATATTGATATTAATTATATGTTATTAATGTATTTACATATTTTACCATTATTAAGGTGAAAGAAGTTTATATATCATAAGGGTCTTTATAAAATATTTACCTATATAAATTCGGTTAAGTATTATATTTACATTTATTACAAGTATAGTATGGATGGACTATGAATGTATGGATTTTAACATAATTCCCTAAAATTAAACATGTTTTGTTGGGAGAAAGAAAATTGGAACAATTTCAATATTATGTTTCCCTTGTGGTTTGAATTTTGTACTTTGGTGGGGTGTTTTAGAATAATCCCACTTGTTATGCATGCTTTAAATGGTAAACATATCCCATATGCTTTAAATGATGATGATGATGAACTAGATGACAATGACAGTGATGATGTTTTTAATGAAGACGATGATGGAAATGATGATGATGATGATCATCGTCATCTTTGTCATTGTCATCATGATTATCACAATAGTCATCATCATTGGCATAATCATCATCCATGTCATCAACATCACCATTGTCCTTGACATCATCATCATGATTATTGACATTTTCATCAGTTACTCATAATTACCTTTGGCATAAGAAATAACATCTACCCAAAATATGTGATTAGTGGAAAAGGGTCATGGAGGACACACACAATTTATGCATGACAAATAACAACTTATTTTTTAAGATGATCAACATCATCATTCTGATTGTACTCATCATTATTGTCATTGTCATCATCACCATCATCACCATTCATTTCATTGCCATCATAATCATCGACAATGTCATCATTGTCATTATCCTCCTCCTCCTCCTCCTCATCATCATCATAATCATCATCGTCATCATCATTGTCATTGTTCTCCTCATTATCAACAACATTATCATCATCATCATAACCATCCTCAATATCATAATCATTATCCTCATTTTCATCTTCAACATCTAGGTGTAAAACTGGATGCAAAAGTGGATAAAAACATGGGTGCAAAAAAGGATGCAAACATGGATGCAACAAAAGTAGGCGCAAAAGTGGGAGCATAATGGGGTGCACAAAAAATGGATGCAAAAAGTTATGCAAAAGTGGATTGAAAAAATGATGCAATCATGGAAGCAAAACATGATGAAAAAAGTGGCGCAAAAGTGGATACAACCATGGATGTAAAATTGGATACAAAATTGGATGTGAATGTGGATGCAACAAAAGTAGATGCAAAAGTAGATGCAAAAATAGTCGTAACACCCAACGAAAAACCCGATGCAAAAGTGTATGCAAAAATGGATGTAAAAAGGGATGCAATAACTGATGTAAAAATGGATGCAAAAAAAGATGCAAACGTGGATGCAAAAGTTGAAGCAAAAGTGGGTGTAAAAATAATCGCAAAAATGGGTGGAAATTGGGATGCGAAAAAAGTGGATGCAAACATGGATGCAATAGTAGATGCAAAAAAAGACGTAAACATGGATGCAAAATGGGATGCAACAAGGGATGAAAACATGGGTGCAAAAGTGGATGAAAAAATGGATGCAAAAGTGGATGCAAAAATAGCTGAAACAAAATGAGATGCAAAACTAGACTCAGAACAGGATGTAAACTTTGATGCAAAACTTGGCGCACGAAGGGATGCAAAAAAAGAAGCAGAAGTGGATGCAAAAGTGGATGTAAAAAAGGATGTAAAAGTGGATGAAAACAAGGGCGTAAAAGTTGAGGCAAACATGGGCGTAAAAGGGGGTGCAACAAGAGTAGATGTACAAACTAGGCACAAAATTAGGTTCAAAACTAGTCTTAAAACCTGTCGCAAAAACTCATGCAAAACCTGGCCCATAACTAGGTGCAAAACCCGATGCAAATTACGTCGCAAGTTGCGTCATATTTAGAAAAAGGACACAAAAAATGCCTAAAATAGCACCAACCCATGAAATTGAGCCATTTTGTCCAAAAAATGAAGAAAAATACACTAAAAGATGGTCTAGATGCAAAAAAGGATGCAAAAAGAGATGCTAAATCCAATTTTTTTTGTAGTGCTCCTCTCCTCATTGATGCATTTGTTCATTTGAGGGTCTAGGAGTTGAGAGATTCAAGCTCTGGTATATGATCTTCTATTGCACTACCTTAGTAATTTGAAGAATAAAAATATGAGTCTTCCTAGCAAAATATTCTCCAATACATTACAAGATTTTATAATTTGATGACATGCCAATTTTTTAAAATATTTTATAATTCAGTGAAATCTTCACCAATATTTTATAATATCTTATAGTTTAGTGAAAGATTTGCTAAGATTTTACAATATTTTATAATAGAATAAAATATTAGCCAAAAAATCATATATACATATTATATTATGGATAAAATAGCTTCAATTTTTCCCATATATTAGGGATATTCATCCATTTATTATACATATAAAATTTGGGGATATTCTTAAAATGATCCA
>LPNX010561824.1:1204-39491 GCA_001517045.1 Pseudotsuga menziesii | reverse complement strand
CTCTCTCTCTCTCCTCTCCCTCCCCATTCTGCTTTGCTCTCGCTCCCCCTCCCCTTCTCTCTTGATCTCTTCCCTCTCCCCCCTCCACCCTCCTCCCCTTTATCCTCTAGTGGTCTCTCCCCCTTTCTCTCTCTCTTTCTCTCCCACTCACTCTTGTACTTCCTGCTCCTCTCTCCCCCTCCCCTTCCTCTTGAGTCTCTCTCCTTTTTCATTTCCTCTCCCCTCTCTCTCCCATCTCTCCCTTCCCCTCCCTCTAGCGCTCTTTCTCTTTTAATATTTAGTGCTAGGAATGCAGGACTGAAAAAAACTAATTTTATTTCAACATGTTATTTGAAAAAGGTGCCACTCGTGAAATAATTTAAAAAAAAAGTGCCATGGAGAGCCGTGAGAAAAAAAAAAAAAAAGAATTTCTAAATGAAATAATAAATAAATACCTGCATGGAATTAGAAGTCGAGATTATGTTGCTCCACTGGATCATCCAGTTCCTCCTCTAGCAGACACGCCCACAGAAATTTTATCTATAATACAGACATGCCACACAAACTTTATGTATAACACACAGTATATATCCATGCTCACATGCAACACAGAATACACCGAGACGCAAAGAAGAATTACACATAAACATAAACATATACAGTGGGCATGGGAGGAAGATTTGACCTGCATAACGCATAATACAGAGAAAGAAAAGAATGGGTTGAATTTCAGTAAAATGCACAAACAGTTAAAGAAATTTATGTATTACTATCCCGTTTTGAAAAGCTAATAGAAAAGAAAGTGCAAGAGCTTAAGCTAACAGAGAAAAAGAAAAGTAAAGCATGAGATCAGAGATAACATAAAACCTGAAAGTTGATGACAAAGCAAATAGAACCCTACACCTCCAAATTGAGAGACAAAAATCACGAAAATATCTATATCATTGCTTCAGGATCTTCTGCCAATTTCTTGAATCTTGTGAGAGAACTTGATTAATCTAAAATGGGCACTCATCCTATCAGTAATATCATCAATCTGAATCTCAATATTAAGTTCCAGCTGAGATGGGGGATTGGTATTCTTGAAGAATGCTCGAATGCTATGGCTCAACCTCTCAAAGGCTATGGATCAACCTCATTATTCCTATTACCATCAATTGTGCTCGCCATAAGCCGTTATTTACCTGCATAGCGGAGGAAGATTTGACCTGCATAACACATAATACAGAGAAAGAGGAGAATGGGTTGAAATTCAGTAAAAGGAACAAATAGTTAAAGAAATTTTTGTATTACCATGTTGTTATGAAAAGCTAATAGAAAGGAAAGCGTAGGAGCTTAAGCTAACAAAGAAAATAGAACTGAAAAGCATGAGATCAGAAATAACATAAAACCTGAAAGTTGATGACAAAGCAAATGGAACCTTACACCTCCAAATCCAGAGACAAAAATCATGCGCATATATATATCATGTCGATAACGATGGAAAAGAGATATACATATGCTGTAAGTCACTTCTTCGAGATGGGTATCTCTTCATCTATTGGAGTCCCTGGTCCCGGTCCAGTCATTGCTTCAGGATCTTCTGTCAATTTCTCGAATCTTGAGAGATAAGTTGATTAATCTGAAATGGGCACTCATCCGATTAGTAAATCTCATCAATCTGAATCTCAATATTACGTTCCAGCTGAGATGGGCGATTGGACTTGCAGTTGAAGAATGCTATGGCTCAATATTACCATCAATATAATGGAGGAGGAGGGATCAACCTTCTTACTCAGACGTTACGAGAATCGTGCTCGCCATAGGCCGTTATTTACCCTCGACTCAATGATGTTCCCTGTTCATTAAGGTTCTTCGTCCTTCGCTCTTCTCTCGTAATGGAAGAGAAAGAGGTGACCGAAAATCATATGTATTCTGACGGGTATGCTTTTCTAACGGACAAATCTCAAAAAACTATTTGTAACGGATACTTGCTTTTGTAAAATCTAAATCATTTTACTTACCTGTAAAATCTAAATGCCGTGGAGAGCTTTAAAATCTTTCTTGTAAAATTTAGGTAGAATAATAATTTTAATTGATTGTAAAATGAATTTATTTGTAATATAAATCAACGATTTTATTGGTTTGAACCATTTTAATTATTATAATAATTGTTTGTAATAATTCATTTGTTTGTCTTGTAAAATGTAATAGGATGAAGATAATTTATTTATAATATATATTAATAAAACAGGTCATAATTTTAAGTGTTGGTACAAAATACAATAAAATAACTAGGTTTATTAATTATGTAATAATTTTAATTGATTACATTTATGTAATTTTAATTATGTATAGAAGATAATATTAAATGTTTATAGTATTATAAATTATAATATTAAATGTTTATAAATTGAATTATAAAATTATAATTTTACTTGTAAAGTAATGTGTAGTTACATAATATTATAATAATATGAATAATAATTTTTTTTTAGTAAATTTGATTAAAATATAGTAGGTAATTTATTTTTTATTTACAGTGTAGTATAATTTGAGATTATATAGTGGAAGGTATAGTTTTGTTTTGTATGGTAAATATAAATATTATATTGTAATTACAATATGATAAGTAATTCATTTTTTGGTTTATAGTAGAGTATAATTGGAGATTATGTAGTGGAATTTTTAGTTTTGTTTTGTACCATATATATATATATATATATATATATATATATGGTTTACCATTTGTTAGAGGGCTATTCCACTTAAATGTTAACTTTTTCTATTTTAACACTAGAATACAAGTATGGTAGGATTAAACAATTCATACATTTATTACAAAGGGCTTATCAAGAGCAATATGACATTTACAAAGTGGGTAGGGAGAGAAATAATCATTCCTCCCAACCACCCAAACTAGTTTTTTCATAATTTAGATGGTAGGATTACACAATCCATACATTTATTACAAAGGGCTTATCAAGAGAAACATGGCATTTACAAAGTGGGTAGGGAGGGAAATAATCATTCCTCCCAACCACCCAAATTTGTTTTTTCATAATTTTGAAAATAACATTTTTTTCCAAGGAAAAAATTTGTAAATATTTTATTTACATTCAACACATGGCACAAATGTCCATTTAACCAAAAAGACCCAACCTTAAAGTTGGAATTACACTCAAGTTATTGCTCCATAAAGGGCACAATAAAACCAAACAATAATATCCAAAGGCTTACAGCCATCAAAATTTAATAAACAATATAAAAAACTAGGCACAATAAAACCAAAAAATAATATCCAAAGGATTACAACCATCAAAATTTAATAAACAATATAAAAAACTGGGCACAATAAAACTAAAAAATAATATCCAAAGGATTACAACCATCAAAATTTAATAAACAATATTAAAAACTGCTCATATACATATCTCAAAGTAAATCGAACTCCATCACATAACACTGTTCAGATAGTTATAAACTTTTATGCATCCAAAACTGACTTGTATCCTATAGTATCATATCTATTCCACATCATTCTTTGAAAAGGAAGCATAGCAGCAAGATTATCCACATACATAAACCAAAGGAAAAAAAACCTTATTAAACAGTTATACAAAAAAATTCATCTGAGTGTCCCAAAACCATAATCACCATCACCAAAACAGCTCGTGTATAGAAGCTGTTTAGTCTCATGTCCCATAACTCCATTAGAAAACTTGAAAGGTTTCCATAATATCATCTCCTCGCTGTTCCTTAATAGGCCAGAATACTTCCATAATCCTTCCACCCGCTTTAGCCATAGCATCTGTAGCTGAATTTCTTTCCCGATAGATGTGTTTGAACGACACATAATCGAAACAATCAGTAAACCTATTAACATCTTGAATAATTGTTACAAAGAGAAATTCCTATGGCTTGGGGTACCACAACAGATAGCTTGACTCCATAAATCAATCCTTTCCAATATGCAATAGAAATTAAATATCTAACACTAAAGGATCAGACCTCATACCTTATTCCAGACAGTTGAAGTAGATCCCCGTTGAGCTTTCCAACTTCAGCTTGAATTGATAGATTACTTCCTCAACAACAAGTAAAAAATACAAGCGCACTATATATACTAGTGTTAGATCTATTCTAGCATATATAATCAACAATGTATAAGCATTTGAAAACATCCTATAAGCATTTGAAAACATCCCATGGATAAAATATTCATTCAAACACACATTATTGGACAGGAAAAGATATTTCTATTAATATAAAATTAGAGATTACAATGGATACAACCTCTATCGGCACGTCTGCGAATCGGAGAAACTGAATCCCCCACCACCACCTAAATCCTCCATCTCTCGATAGCAAGCTCACAAGCAAAAGGCAAGCTTGGGAAGAACACCAAAGTGCTCCAAGGGACAAAGGGATGCAGACTCAAGCATAAGTTCCAGCAACAATGGACTATAGTTTCTTTGCTCTCAATTCTCTCATATGCCTTCAATGTACCATAGAGTTCCTTATATAGCTTTTCAAAGGGGTAATGAAAGGTCGAATCCGAGTGATCTCAAGGCATAGGGAAGGCCAGGAGTCAAGTGAGTCAGATCCATGTCAAGGAAAACTCAAAAAGGATTTGGATTATGCACACATCCTGATGTACGTGGTTTTAGGGGTCAAACCCACGTATATACGTGATTAAGAGTTTAAAAGTCACGTGTATCATTTTTCACATGTTTTTAGGGATGGTCAAGGAAACATCAAATGACAAAAAATGGTCCAAGGGGTCTAATGAGTCTGCAGAGGGATAGGGGAAGGCCATACAAAGTGTGATTCACCTGGAGTGGTAAAATCAGCTATAACAAGAATCATGGCTAATTCAATATTCAGTAATCGATACTTACCAGATTCCTAGTTAATAACTAACTAAGAATCCCCAAAAATTTGAATTTTATCCACATAGTTCCTTCGAGCCAGCAAAAGAAGAAGCTTAAGGGCACATAATTCTGCAAAATTATTAGTACCCATACCTAATCTAGCTTTGAAAGAAAAAAAGTGTGCATTTGATAAAAACAGCATACCTCTAGCCCCACAAAATTTTGGGTCCCCAGCTGCAGATCCATAAAAAAAAANACCTAATCTAGCTTTGAAAGAAAAAAAGTGTGCATTTGATAAAAACAGCATACCTCTAGCCCCACAAAATTTTGGGTCCCCAGCTGCAGATCCATAAAAAAAAAACCAAGCAAAGGTTTTATCAATAACTTCCATAAATATTTTTCTGATTGAAACCACAGAATTAGACTGTAGAATATTCTTCATCATACCCAAACTGTAACTGGATACCTGTGCAGGAGTTAAGGAAAGATCCTCAAAACAAGACAAATTTCTGGCCTTCTAGATGAACCATAAGACTATGATAGGTAATGGTTTGATGGATACCACTTCCAAATTTAAAAACCAATTTTTGAAACATGCTGTCACTGTTTCTCCATTCCATAGATTATTGAGTTTCAAATTGTCCTCAATAATTAACCAAACAGTCTGAGTGAGAGGGCATTCTACTCCAATATGAAAATTGGATTCACATTCCATCTTGCACAAATAACACCTACCCGGTCTTTCTCGTCCTTCCATACACAAAACATCCCAGGTCAAGGCTTTACTAGAAAGGAGAAACCAACAATTTTTTTTTGTTTTAAGAGGACATTTCAGCTTCTATATTACTTTCCACCACCAGATATGATCTAGTTCTCTATTCATAAGCTTAGCATAACCTTCTTTTGGTGTATACTTCCCTATTTTAGATAAATTCCAGACTAAATCATCATCATCAAATGAAATCCTAACATGGCTGGATTTAAGAATGGCTACATAACCATTCCATGCATCAATCTCTTGAGGATCAGAAAAAACAATGGTTTCTGCATTTAACCATTGTTGAGATATCAAAGCAGGCAGACTAAGAAGTCCAATATCAGAAATAAAATAAAAGCCAGCCAAATGTGATTTTTCTAGCATGGGAGAAGGTAAAACATGTCTCCATTTACATCCAATCCACGGGTCTAATCCAATACGAACAACATTACCATTTCCAATCTTCCATACCAAAAAATTCCCAATAATGTCAAAATCCCATAGTACAGCTTTCCAACAAATTGAAATATTCTTTTTCTTTTTATCAAGAGATTTGATCCATTCCAGAATATTCAGTGGGTGAATATATTTCTGAACAACAATCTTTACCCATAACCCCAAACCATGAATAATATTCCAAACATTTTTTGCAGCAAGGGCTTTGGCAAAAATAACAGGAACTTTAAGTCCCAATCCACCCATAGATTTTGGATTAGCCAAGATCTTCCAGGATATCCACGGTAAACCATAAGAATTCTATTTACCAGACTAAAGAAATTTGAAACAGAGCTTTCTGATTATATCAATAATCCCCATTGGTATACAAAAGTGCATCCAATAGACCGGAATGGCCTCTAATACTACTTTAATCAGTATCAGCTTTCCCCCCTTGGACAACCAACGGAAGCTCCAATTGCTAATCCTTTTTTCAACCTTAATAATCATCCAATTCTAGACCTTAATAAGATATCTGCAAGGTTTGAGATGAAACCCAAGGTACTTCATACCATTTTCAATTCTATCAACAGGAAATGTGAAAATATTTTGTAAAGTAATAACCTCAGTTTCTTCTAGACAACAAAAATATAAAGACGATTTATCATCATTTATTTTCATCCCAGATGCCTTACAGAAAATCAATAAAATCTCATATAAAGTAGAGAGAGATTGTTCAGAACCATCATTGACCATGACAATATCATCCACAAAAAGAACATGAGTTAAGACATTATCATTACCAAAAGATAAACCATGATATGTCTCACATGCTTTGGTAAATAGAATAGCCCTTCCTACACCTTCAACCACAATAAGAAACAAGAAAGGTGCCAAGGGGAATCCTTGTCTAAGACCCCTGCCAGATTTAAAGAAAGTTGTAGTAACTCCATTAATAAGCAGAGAGAAGGATACAGATGAGAGGCTACTCATTACCCAAGTAATGAAATTTCTAGCAAAACCCATTTTGGCAAGTATGACCTGGAGATAGGTCCAACTTACATGGTTATAAGCTTTATATAGATCAATATTTATCATGACAGCCTTTATGGATTTAACATGCATGGTATGCATACCTTCCCGTATGACCCCAACTACATCATGAATCTTCCTACCCGACAAAAACCCAAACTGTTCATTTGAAATAAACCTACCCAATACCTTTCTAATTTGACTAGATATAATCTTACCAATAATTTTGTAAACAAAATTACACAAAGATATAGGCCAAAAATCCTCATAAGATAAGGGATGATCAATCTTAGGAATAAGAGAAAGAAAGGTTGAATTGAAAACAACTGGGATTTTGCCACTTATCCGGGACAATTCAATAACTCTCAGGAGGTCCTCACCCAAGACATCAAAAAGACATATATAAACCTCAACAGGTATTCCATCAGGTCCCAGACTCGTCATTTTTTCTAATGGATAGGATATGCTTGATATCATGCAGAGTAACAGCTTGCATAAGCTCACAATTATCTTCGTCAGAAACAGACGAGGGAAAAAAACCAGCACTTTGCACAATCTCAGGAAGATGAAGATCAGATTCTTCCTCAAACAAACTCTCAAAATGTTGAATCCCAACCTCAACACCTTCAACCAGATTGCCAGAATTGTCATGAATTTTCCAAATAGTATTAAGATTTTTCCTATGAGTAGCAAATTTATGAAAAAAAGGGGTATTGTCATCACCACAGATCAACCATAAAGCCCTAATATTTTGTTGAGCCTCCTTTTCCCAATAACATAATATAGTTCTCTTGTGAGATTCAATCTCAATCAAGAACAATTTATCCTCCTCTGAAATAAATCCAATAATAGCCCTATCGTAATACCTCTTCAATTCATTTTCAATATCAACTAAATCCTTTATATCCTGAGATTTTTTCTTCAGAGACCACTTAATGGATATTTCTTTAATTGTTTTTAGGTTCTCAACAGACTAAGAAGCACGGGATAACTCGGACCGGGCATCAAAAAGCACCGAGGAGACTTTTAAAGACTCAACCAACTCATTGTTTTCCAACCAACAAGCGTTAAAATTAAAAGGACAGTGAGCCTTAGGAGACTTAGAAGAAATTTGCATATAAACAGGTTGATGATCAGAAACACCACCACACCCAATCCATTGTTTGAGAAGGAAGTCACAATCTAGGAAACCAGCTGATACAAGTAGACGATCCAACCTTTTACATATACTCTTAGTACCGATTCTGCGATTAGTCCAGGTTGGAATGGACACCATGGGATTGATATCGGCAGGCCCCAAACTTTCCAGGAGATTAGTAAAAAAGTTGGTTAAAACATCCACACGAGATTTAACCCCCTATATTTCAGAAAGACCCAAGGAGAAATTTAGGTCTCCCCCAAAAACCAAATTAGGATACAAGAAACAATCCATCCCCACCAGATTATTCCAGAAAACTTCCCTATCCAAGTAAGGCCCACAAAGGTTTATAAAGGATAGTTTCTTCTGTAATTCAAAAGAATGCAGAACAACACAAAGTCCAGAGGTCATAGCCCAGGCATTTCGAAGAAGAAGTTTATGAGACCTGCATCCCAGAAGAAGTCCCCCAGATCTGCCCTTAGCATGCACAGAAATAAACTGCCAACCTTTTATCATTAATTCCATGTCCTTCACCAACAAACACCCATCATACATAGTTTCTTGCAGAAAAATTACATCTAAATATTGTTCATCAATCAGTATTTTTACCGCTAGGGCTAATGCACAATCATGGACTCCTTTAAAGACACTTTAGATGCCACATGATACTGGAATAAATGGGAAACTCTGACTTTAGGTGACAATTAGGGGTACTTCCCTAACTTATTTGAAGATGAAGTAAAAAGAGAAAAGATAGGTAATTGAATTAGATTTCATAATCTATAGCATTTATGCAAAGAAAATGTGTGTAAATGATTATAAAATTAGTTTCCGTGAAAGTGGGTTTTCAAATTTTCAGCACATCTTAACATATATGTTTGTGCGGGTGCAGCAATATATGAGGTAAATGATGTCCATTTGGGATTAAATATTGCAAACATATAAATAACATATGGGCCTATTGCAACACTATTTATTCAGAATTTTTCATGAATTATTTTTTTCATTATTAATTATTGAAGTCAGAAAATATTGAAATTAAAACCTTATGTGCGGGTGCAACACTTTAGGGGCAAAAATTAATGAAATCCTTGATTTCTTAATATAATATCGTAGAGCTTGATCTCGTCTAGTGCACCATATAGTTTTTTTGGGAAATGGTGATGGAAATCAAAAGTTATATAACAAACAATCGATGTATGTATTTTCAAAAACTGACGTGTGTCATTTAGAAAAATAATTATAAATAAATAAAACATAGTTTTGAAGGAAAAAATTACATATTCAGAATCATCATTTCGTACTCTACAATATCCTACATTTTCATAAAAAAATATTGTGTATGCCATATAAAAACACGCCATCTAATCTGAGCATATTGATAGAGTTATAAAAGACAAGCAATAGCCCTGGTTGATTTGTCCTAGCCAATAGGTTCAGTATTCCGAAGCTGCTTCCAAACCTAATGCCAAACCTTAATCCTGCCAATTATTTAAATTTTAAAATAATGCATATGCGATATAGCTTATTGATATCGCATATGCGATATAACACATAATATGTTGTAACGCAGATGCGATATATATATAAATATGCTGTAACGCAGATGCGATATATATATAAATATGCTGTAACGCAGATGCGATATATAGAATTATGTTCAGAGCTAATTTATGTGGCATGGCTTCTAGATTCACAATGTCACTAGCTACTTCGAAGTTATATGGGTGGTGGGTTCCCACTATAGATTACTTCATGGAAGTTCTTTAATGTTGCTAGCATAATTGAACTAGGTAAATTCTAATGGTGCTATAGGTAAATTTTAACTAATTTGTTTTTGTCCTAACACATCATTGTTCATCATCCTCATCCTCATCATCATCACCACCCTCATCCTCATCATCATCATCATCACCCTCATCCTCATCCTCATCATCATCATCATATAGTCATCCTCCTCCTCCTCCTCATCATCATCATCATTGTTCATCATCATCGTCATCACCATCACCCTCATTAGCTTCCTCATCATCATCATCACCCTCATCCTCATCCTCATCCTCATCACCCTCATCCTCATCAGCATCGTCATGGTCATCATCGTTATCATCATCATCATCATCATCACCCTCATCCTCATCCTCATCATCCTCATCCTCATCATCATCACCCTCATCCTCATCAGCTTCATCATGGTCATCATCATCATCATCATCATAATCATCATCATCATCCTCATCCTCATCATCATCATCATCATCGTCAACCTCATCATCATCATCACCCTCATCCTCATCATCATCATCATCACCCTCAACCTAATCATCATCATCATCATCATGTTCATCATCATCATCATCATCATCACCCTCATCCTCATCACCATCATCATCACCCTCATTTTCATCATCATCATCATCATCATCACCCTCATCCTCATCAGCTTCATCATAGTCATCCTCATCATCATCATCATCATCGTCAACCTCATCATCATCATCACCCTCATCATCATCATCACCGTCATCATCCTCATCCTCATCATCATCATCATGGTCATCATCATCATCATCATCATCATCACCCTCATCTTCCTCCTCTTGTTCATCCTCCTCCTCCTCCTCCTCCTCCTCATCAGCTTCATCATGGTCATCATCATCATTGTCAACCTCATCATCATCATCGCCCTCATCCTCCTCCTCCTCATCACCCTCATCCTCATCATCATCATCATGGTCATCATCATCATCATCATCATCATCATCATCATCATTATCATCATCATCACCCTCATCCTCATCACCATCATCATCATCCTCATCCTCATCCTCAACATCATCATCATCACCCTCATCCACATCAACTTCATCATGGTCATCATCATCATCCTCATCCTCATCATCATCATCACCCTCATCCTCCTCCTCCTCCTCATCACCCTCATCCTCATCCTCATCATCATCATCATCATCATCATGGTCATCATCATCATCACCCTCATCCTCATGATCGTCATCATCACCATCATGGTCATCATCACCATCATCCTCATCATCATCATCACCCTCATCCTCATCATCATCATCATAGTCATCATCCTCCTCATCATCACCATCATCCTCATCATCATCTTCATCGTCACCCTCATCCTCATCCTCATCATCACCCTCATCAGCATCGTTCATCACCCTCATCCTCACCATCATCATCATCTTCATCGACAGCCTCATCCTCATCCTCATAATCATATTCATAATCCTCCTCATCATCACCATCATCCTCATCATCATCTTCATTGTCACCCTCATCCTCCTCATCATCATCACCCTCATCCTCATCATCATCAACCTCGATCCTCATCATCATCGTTCATCACCCTCATCCTCATCATCATCAACCTCGATCCTCATCATCATCGTTCATCACCCTCATCCTCATCATCATCATCATGGTCATCATCATCATCATCATCATCATCATCATCGTCATCATCATCATGGTCATATTTATCATCATGGTCATCATCTTCATCAACACCCTCATCCTCAACATCATCAGCATCCTCATCATCATCATCATCATAATCCTCATGCTCATCCTCCTCCTCCTCCTCATCACCCTCATCCTCCTCATCATCATCATGGTC
This sequence comes from Pseudotsuga menziesii, assembly GCA_001517045.1. NCBI lineage: Eukaryota > Viridiplantae > Streptophyta > Pinopsida > Pinales > Pinaceae > Pseudotsuga > Pseudotsuga menziesii. The sequence continues at coordinate 27,651 of LPNX010561824.1, read as the reverse complement.
ATCATCATCATCATCATCACCACCCTCATCCTCATCATCATCATCATAGTCATCATCCTCCTCATCATCATCATAGTCATCATCCTCCTCATCATCACCATCATTGTTCACCATCATATTCATCGTCACCCTCATCCTCATCATCATCACCATCCTCATCGTCGTCGTCATCATCATCACCATCCTCGTCATCATCATCATCATCATCATCATCATCACCCTCATTCTCATCATCATCATCACCCTCATCCTCCTCCTCCTCCTCCTCCTCCTCCTCCTCATCCTCATCGTCTTCATCGACACCCTCATCCTCAACATCATCAACATCCTCATCATCACCATCATCATCATCATAATCCTCATCCTTATCATCATCCTCATCCTCATCATCATCCTCATCCTCACCATCATCAACACCCTCATCCTCATCATCATTGACACCCTCATCCTCATCATCATCGACACCCTCACCCTCATCCTCATCGACACCCTCACCCTCATACTCATCATCATCATGCTCATGGACACCCTCAATGTTCATCACCCTCATCCTCATCATATCTAGATAAATGTAAATTACACATTTTCATTGAGTACTAAATCGCATATGCGATATATCATATATGCAATAAATCGCATATGCGATATATCGGGAATGCATTATGGAAAACATGTAAAACCATGTCCATTCATTAAAAAGATGGAATTCAATATCGCATATGCAATATATTGGAGGTGCATTATATCACATATGCAATATATGTTTTATAGAAAATGTAGGGTGGCATCGTGTTGGCCACCTTTAACATATCAAAAGACATAATTCGTCTGAACCTATGCACAGAGAACTGTTGGACATGCAATTTTTTATCATTACTTACATAATTGCATAGTTTTGTACAAGTTTGGGTGGATTTCAATGGGGAATGTATGTAATAGAGGAAGAAAGTCAGCAAGGAAGGTGCTTACATCGGAAGAAGCAGGAAAAAAAAAGAAAAAAAGGGAAGATTCAAGAAATCGTCAACATTCATTACATGAGAAAATAGTTCCCATTCCCCCTCAAGAGATACCTGACGTAGAGGCTAAGGAAGATAATGCAACATTAAAATAAGCTGGTTATACGAAAGTTGATATTATTCATCCATTAGTAGATAGACAATCTTGTGAAGAGTTCAATAATTATGTTACTCCCGATGTAAATGTGACTCAGCAACAACCATGTTCGGTGGTTCAATCTCCTAATCGAAGTTGTGAGCCGGTAGTGGATGTAAACGTCACTCCAGCATTTCAAACGGAAATAAATTTTGCATCAAAATGAAAGAGAACTCCTAAATGAATACAAGTGGACGAGAGTGGATTGACTTCCATGGAAGGTAAGGTGGTTAAACGCACTATCCTTCGTCATTCTTCTCAAATAATGAAACAATATTTTGATAACAAATCCGAAGCCGGTAAATGCCAACTGTTTTTAGCTTTGTTTAAATCTAGAAATATGGCAACTGTTAGAATAAATTTAGGCATAACAACAATGAAGAATATGGAATCAAGTAATCACATTGTTAAATCTCTTGTTGCTGCATTCACATCGATTGGTAAAAAAACTCATTCAAAAGACTGTAATGTGGCTCGTCGTGTATTGGCTGAATCAATTGTATGTAGATCCACAAGACAATGTCGTTTACTTAAATGCACATTAGAAATTGTTCCTTTACATCCAAAGACACTTAAAAAATATTCAGTAAGAAGAGACAACCTTGATGTAGAGGGACAAATGGAAACATTATGGGCATTTAGCGGTAGGTTTCCCCGCAAAGACATGAAGTTAGTCGAAGCAGTGAAGGGCCTAGTGCAAATGTTTTGGCATGATAACACTAGGCCTTCTTCTAACACAAAGGATGTGTTAAAACATTGTAGGGGTTCTCATCACACTGAACCTCATGTTAAGCATTATCTTGACATGACACAAACTCAACTATTCGAGATGTTTAAATTTGCCCACGTAGAGCTAAGGCTCGGGCAAAGATCTTTTGAAAAATGCAAGCCTTGGTATGTTAGAATCAATACCATCCAGAACACTTGTTGTTGTAGATACCACATAGATTTTGACCTATATTACCATACATTTGCACATATATGTCGTTTTTTGCATCCTAACCATGTGCAGGAATGCTCAAGTACAGTACCACCAATGTCATCCAGAGATTTCATCCATAGAATCATGTGTCCGAGGCAATATGGGAAGACACATTACTTAAAACAATGTGTAGATGGTTCTTGCAACAATTGTGGTGGGCTATCCTTATGGTCCGATTGCATCCATGAAAGTGAAGATCAAGCATTCGGGAATGTAATTGTTGAGAAGCAGAACTATCAGTATGAGACATATCAGCTAAATGATGGGAAAGAAAGCAGGAAGATTAAATTGGTGACTTCACAGGTAAATTCTTGAATATTGACAAATTCATATTCATGTACACACATTTTTTTATGTGGTTTATTGACATATTAAGATTCATGTACTAGGTGCGAGTATGTGATTTTATTCCAAAGTTTCGTGGAAAAATCCAACAATACATTCAACATGTCAATATGGCATGGTGGCAAGATGAGAAATTCAGAATATGACGGGACACCTTCCCTCTCAGAACAATACTATCAGTGGTTGACTTTGCTGAAAATTACACCCTACAACCACAAAATGAAATTCAAAGTCAATACTATCACTTAGAGTAGGTGAGCATAATGGTGCATATCACGTATCGACATGGGCAAGATAGCAGTGAAGAGAAACGTGTGATACTGAAATAAAGTCACTTCTACATAAGTGATGACCAGACCCATGACATCCATTACGTGCAACATTGCTTTAAATTATTCTATGACCATGTGATAGCTATGGATATACCATTTTATCATCATTTCATTTGGTCAGATGGTTGTGATGGACAGTTCAAGAATGCACGTGTATTTTAATGGTTGTGTTTGTTGCACCTAAAATACAAGGTGCCACATGTATGGAACTACTTTGAAACTGGTCATGGAAAAGGAGAGCACGATGGTGTTGGTGCGTGCATTAAAATTTCCCTTCGAAGGGAAGAGATGAAGTTTACAGGTGCTCGCCTTCGAGATGCTGCATCTATAGTCCAATGGTGTGCATATATCATGGGAGAACAAGCAACAAGGAAACACTTAGTGCGAAGAATATTCTGGGAGGTTTCAAATGTGGACCGATCACAAACATCTCGGGTGAACACAGTGCATGGAACTCGACAGTTTCATTCAATTATAAGCTCAGACAACTCGGCCCTACAAATTTGGACAAGATTGAAGGCTTGCTTTTGCAGTTCCTGCAGCATCAGTGAATGGGGTGATTGTGAGCATACTGATACCGTTGATACATGGGATCGAGTGACACTTGGTACCAATTTCAATGGGGGTAATGAAATAGACCATTTGGAAGATGATCAGACACATATTTCTAGAGACTATGATCACATATCGGATCTCATACAAGCAGGTACATGAGTAGTACCTAAATAAGAAAATGTATTTATGTATTATTTACTCGACCTTTGTATAATTTAATTTATGTAGAAATTAGAAATGCAAGACCTTATTTACAAAATGTATTGTTAACTCGACCTATTTCCTTTCACAGGTTAGATATATGCAGTGGGTGCCCCAAAAAATAATGAATGGGGTTCTGACTATTGGTTGGCACGTTGCTTAGAGGAGAAACAAACCCTTCTAGAACTTGTTACAGATGATGAAGGTATTGAATTCCCAACCGGCTCGATGGTTATAAAAGGGGAGTACTTGACACTTGCAGCACAACAGAAAAGGAAGGGTGGGTATGTATATCAGGATTATAGAACAGGAGCTATTATATACCACTTCACCAACCTAGCAGTTGGTACAAACATCAAGCTTCGCACACTTTCTCACAAAAATAGGTTACATGTACGATACTTGCTACCTCATATAGAGCACGAAAGATTGATGGACACTATCGGCACCAGAGATGATCCATATGGCCTACTTGTATGAGTGCATTGTCAGGTGCGTTATTTAAACCATGTTTGCACATTTTCATTGGGTTCTCTTTTCTTTCTTATGATGTTACTAATGTCTAGCCTTTCGTGTGCCTAGGATACAAACACCATCTACGACACATTGGAGGCACCAAGAATAGTGTCTTTAGACACCACCAAATATAGTTCGGAAAATAACAAGATCTCGAGTTGTTGAAATTTACATTTCTTGATGTTTTTAGTTTAATATATACATTTAATTAGGAGAGGGAACTAGAAACACATGATCACAAATACTTGCATGCAGCAACTAGGCTTTCATGAGTAACCAATTTGCATGCTTCAATTAGGTTCAAGATAAGGTATGAGATGTCCAACTAGGGTTTGTTGCGCAATCATGCAAGTTAGGAGAGGGAACTAGAAACACATGATCACCAATACTTGCATGCACACCAACTAGGCTTTTGTGAGTCACCAAGTTGCATGCTCCAATTAGGGTCTTGAGACAAGGTGTGAGATGTCCAACTGGTTTGGTGTGTAATCATGCAAGTTATGAGATGTGCTTTATGAGATGGAACAAGGTATGATATGTGATTTTATTATGATTGTTAGTGGCATTGGTATGGAAAAAGAGAACTCAAAATCATCATAAAGTAATTAGTTATTAATTCTACTTGAGGAAAAAACCAAATTCTTTTGTTTAAGAATTAATTTCTTATTCAAGCATTTTCTCAAAAAATACACTAAACACATGTACATCTAATTCTTTTCCCATGGTAGCTTACATATCAAAGTCATGGGTTTCCTTGATGGTTCATATCAAATTGATCCAAATTTTAGAATCAGAAGGCATCTTAATTTACTTTGATATGCATGTCAGTAAGTATAAAGTTGGAACTGACATTGGAACTGGCAAGGTAGGAGATGTCCAACTAGGGTTTGGTGAGCAATCATGCAAGTTAGGAGAGTGAACTACAAACACATGATCACCAATACTTGCATGCACCAAGTAGGCTTTCATGAGTTACCAAGTGGCATGCTCCAACTAGGGTCAAGACAAGGTATGAGATGTCCAACTAGGGTTTGGTGAGCAATCATGCAAGTTAGGAGAGTCAACTACAAACACATGAGATCACCAATACTTGCATGCACCAACTAGGGTTTCATGAGTCACCGAGTTGTGCATGCTCCAATTAGGGTCAAGACAAGGTATGAGATGGCCAACTAGGGTTTGGTGAGCAATCATGCAAGTTAGGAGAGTGAAATACAAACACATGATCACCTTGATACTTCAATGCACCAACTAGGCTTTCATGAGTCACCAAGTGGCATGCTCCAACTAGGGTCAAGACAAGGTATGAGATGTCCAACTAGGGTTTGGTGAGCAATAATGCAAGTTAGTAGAGTCAACTACAAACACATGATATCACCAATACTTGCATGCACCAACTAGGGTTTCATGAGTCACCAAGTTGTGCATGCTCCAATTAGGGTCAAGACAAGCTATGAGATGTCCAACTAGGGTTTGGTGAGCAATCATGCAAGTTAGGAGAGTGAAATACAAACACATGATCACCTTGATACTTGCATGCACCAACTAGGATTTCATGAGTCACCAAGTTGCATGCTCCAACTAGGGTCAAGACAAGGTATGAGATGTCCAACTAGGGTTTGGTGCGCAATCATGCAAGTTAGGAGAGTGAAATAGAAACACATGATCACCAATACTTGCATGCACACCAAATAGGATTTCACAAGTCACCAAGTTGCATGCTCCAATTAGGGTCTTGAGACAAGGTATGAGATGTCCAACTAGGGTTTGGTGCGTAATCATGCAAGTTATGAGATGTGCTTTATGAGATAGAACAAGGTATGAGGTGTGATTTTATTATGATTGTTAGTGGCATTGGTATAGAAAAATAGAACTCAAAATCATCATAAAGTAATTAGTTCTTAATTCTACTTGAGGAAAAATCCATTCTTTTTTTCAAGAATTAATTTCTTATTCAAGCATTTTCTCAAAAAATACACTAAACACATGTACATCTAATTCTTTTCCCATGGTAGCTTACATATCAAAGTCATGGGTTTCCTTGATGGTGAATATCAAAGTGATCCAAATTTTAGAATCACAGGGCATCTTATTTTTCTTTGATATATATGCATGTTAGTAAGTATAAAGTTGGAACTGGCATTGGAACAAACAACTTTGGATAATTAATGGCCTCAATGCTCTTGATAAAATGTGCTTTCAATGGTGGTGTAAAAACTCTCTAGGTTTTTGTTGACTAGGATCTCACTATAAACTGGATGTTAAACAAGACCTAATTGTCAAATACTGCTACTCTTAAGTACATTTATTTTCAGCATGTTTTTGGGAACTAAACATTATTGTTGATTCTCTTCCTTAAGCAAGTCAAATTCTGGAAGATATGGAGTTCGAAGAGATAATTGAAGGGCCCTATTTGGTTTCTTCCTTTTGATTCAAATAAAGGTGACATGTAATATCAATGTATATATTTCACTATTTTGGTTGAGTTAGATAATCTTTTGGTTCATACAGATTTTTGGATGTATAAGACTATGTGTGTCTTTGGATATTTTCTATAATAATATTATTATTATTTTTGGACAATTTTTGAAATTGGGATTTTTCTCCCATATAGGACCAACATGGGAGAAATTTTTGGACAATTTTTGAAATTGGGATTTTTCTCCCATATAGGACCAACATGGGAGAAATTTTTGGACAATTTTTGAAATTGGCACATTTGCAAAGATCATTTAGTATTTTGTCTGCTGTTATCTATTGGGGTATTTTGATGAGATGGAATTAAAGGCCCGCAGTGGAACTAGGGTTAGCAAGGTATGAGATGGAACTAGGGTTTGGTGAGCAATTTGCAAGTTAAGAGAGGGAACTAGAAACACATGATCACAAATACTTGCATGCACCAACTAGGGTTTACTTCAACAAATTTAGGGTTTGTAGGGTACATGATGTATGTTAGTATGGTATTCAATGAACTCTAGTATCATAGGATATTGTAGGGTATGATACATGGTATATATTACACATGCATGCATTCAACTTAGTGTTAAATGGTACATATTGTTAGTATGTTATGTTATGGTACATGTTATTGTATCATAGTATGGTATGATGTTAGTGTCGTAGGGTAATGTAGAGTACATGTTATTGTGTACATGTTAGAATTGTAGAGTATGTTAGTGTATGTTAATGTGTGTAAATCAGGGTATGTTATTGTATGTTAGAATTGTATGATGTTAAAAAGTTGACGAGTCGTTTAAATTCTTCCTTTAAGTATTGGAGATTCATTTAAGTTAGCACACATGCACGAACCACACATATCATTATATCACATAGGTGAACCACACATATCATGTTCCAAGACCAAGTCAACCATGATATCATGTTCCAAGGTCAAGTCAACCATATATATGTATAAATTTGAACCTTGATTTATATTATATATGTATAGCAATAATGTTGTACAAAAATTGCCATGCCACATGGCCATAATACAAAATAGTGGATCAAAAAGTACATCTGTGTGTACATATGAACAAAAAGATACATCTATGTATTCCCCCTATACATTTTTTCTAGTTATCCCCCGTTTTGCTGCCACTGCCAGAGTCTTTGGAGAAGTGTAGCTTTCTTTTGCGACTGCTCACTGGTGATCCCCATCGCTGAACAAGAGGGATAGGTCTCATCAGTGGAGACTACATAAAAACCAACATTTGTAAGTTAATTTACCAACCTTTAAAAATGATATATGTACATTTGTTCAAATTCCAAAACAAAAATAACATTTCTACTTACTATACGTGAGTAAGTAATCACAGGTCCCGGTGCCTCACTAACAACGACCCTGATTGGGTGCTCTTCTTGCACCACTTGCTCATTATCAGGCTGCATATATATATATATATATATATATGCCAATGTCAACAAATATACATGTACCTTGGGGGGGAGAGGGTCACCAATTTGGGTTTCTTCAAGCACCAAATCAGAGAAAGATATGTACACAAATGTACAAAGAAAGTGATCTAGACATAAACATACCTGCTGGCTCGTCAAAGGTGGGCCACCGGTTTGGTGCTCTTCACACACCGGTGCCTCACTAGGGGCCTACATATAAAGTAGCATATATATGTCAATTTCATATTAAATAGTGAATTAGAGACATATATACTACCTAGAAGGAAAATGATGAACTACCAAAGAAAGCGAAACATACATACCTGTTTGGGGGGAAGAGATGGGTTGACAACAACCTCGCTTTGGTGCTCTTCAAGCACCACTGTCACAAGAGGTTCCTACATAAAGTAACATATGTCAAAGTGATATGTAAGTTACAAAATGATTTTTCCAAATAAAGTGAAACATAATTAAAAGCATATATAATTAATAGCATATTTCAAATAATACATATCAAAATTAGGATACATATTGAATGTTAGAATCAAGATATGTATACAAATGTACAAAGAAAGTGATCTACATAAACATACCTGTTGGCTCATCAAAGGTGGGCCACCGGTTTGGTGCTCTTCATGCACCGGTGCCTCACTAGGGGCCTGCATATAAAGTAGCATATATATATGTCAATTTCATATAAAATAGTGAATTAGAGACATATATACTACCTGGAAGGAAAATGATGAACTACCAAAGAAAGCAAAACATACATACCTGTTTGGGGGAAGAGGTGGGTTGACAACAACCTCCCTTTGGTGCTCTTCAAGCACCACTGTCACAATAGGTTCCTACATAAAGTAACATATGTCAAAGCAATACAAGTTACAAAATGATTTTTCCAAAGAAAGTGAACCATAATTAAAAGCATATTTCAAATAATACCTGTGTCTGCGAATCCACCTCTATATGAGAGGGAATAGGCTGCGAGACAATATACTCATCCCGGGAAACCTGCATAAAACATGTAAAGTATCAAAAATAGGATACATATTGAATGTTACAATCTATACTATAAATATATAAATAAAGTTGACAAATTAACAAGTATAGTTCTTACCCCTATTGGTGAAGAACCAAACCCATAAGCAATATTGATAGCCGCATCAATGTTCTCAACATTGATCAACGGACTATGTGACTGTGGTGTGCCATGGGACACCAGCTGTATATTTGTTCACATAAATTGTTAGATAAATAAATAGAAATAAAGTGCGAAACAATTGAAGATTTTGACATGAAACAAAATATAATAATAAAATAATGAGTTTTACTTACAAAGCGAAGTAATCCATCGCCTCAGAAGATGGAAGCAGGGCCATAGAATATGCCTCCACATGATGTACAAAGGTGTGGAGTAACACAACACTCTGAATAATCTCCATCTCCTCTGTTATCTATAGATGGGCCCGCTGTAGAAGTGCTATCCCCTTGGTCTACATTTCCTTGGACAATAGTCCCATGCTCAAGCAATGTATCTGCGATGTCAAATAATGCCTCTTGTGTATACTCAATGACAGGACCTGCAGGAGGATATACCTGATGGGGTTTTGGTGTGTGTGGTGGGCATGGCACACGGTTGGGATATTTCCTGGCACCTTCCCTATCTTGGGGCATCCCATGACCAACACCCTGGTTGCCTAAGAGATCGAAGTAGTTAACATGTTTCCCTAGGATGAATTTGGCATACAACTTCCTAAGGAAATAAAATGGGATGTCCCTATTCCCATGGGGGTCTTCATCGAAGACCATATACCAACGATCCATCCAATTGGCCTTTATATTTGGTTCAATGCACCAGTCTATGGAAATGTGTTCTTGACTGGTGGGTGGAACCAATCTGGTGCGAGGGTCCTGGAATAATGAAAATAACTGGTCTTTTGTAATTTTAAGGGATTTGATGTCTTTATGAGTCAATCCATCGGAGTAGTATTTCCTCCTAGATTCTCTGTATGAGGTAATGTTGTACAGAGCTCCTTGGGCATCAAAAATTGTGTTTGTTATTGTGTCCAAGGCATCGGCTAAAGAATCTCTGAAATGAGCCCCCCCCCTCTAATAGATGAGCTAAGGCGCCTCAATGATGCCAAGCGTGCAATAATATATGTGTTTCTATCTTGTTCCCCCTCCGGGTTTGGGTTTGGTTGTGAGTTAGGTTGTTGTGGGTTATTAGAGGGTGGGTTTTCCACATTGTGTTGTTCATTTGTGTTGTCTGTTAAGATTTAAACAAAAAACTGCAAGTTATTTTACTTCGAATCATTATTTGATTGTTCACATTCAATTATTTTTTTAAATTTGTTCAAAATAATTATAAAAACAATGAAATTATGAAAAACATTAAAGAATGGAAGGCTAAATGAAAAGGATTGAACTAGAATTTACCTACCATTGGAGCAATCCACCTCGAACTCGACCTCGACCTCGACCTCAAAAAGGTAAAATGCAAATCGCACTTGAGCTATATCGCTCCTGCGGTTTTTCGCTGTCCCGATCCTATGAAAATGAGATTTGAGGGGCCTGCAGCCTCTGTTTTATTTTATTTTTTGCTTTTCAATATCGCATGTGTGATATATCGCATATGCGATATATCACATATGCGATATATTGCACTTGCGATATATACCACATATGTGATATATCGCATATGCGATATTGAAAAGTAAGGAACTAAGGTTTTTTTTTTAACTAAGTGTATGTTGTCTCATGGGAAGTGCATCCCTTTTGTGCTTGCTTCTATCATACCTTGGATGATTATGCTTCCATTCAATGATGGTGTATTCATTTCAATTAGGGATTTTAAAGGCATTTGTGTTGATTTTAGTCTTCTCCTCAATTGACTTGAATATTTCTTCAACGGTGTTATGATTGTTGTCAAAACAAAGACTACGCTTTTCATGTGGAGATAATTAACAACCGAATATTTTATCTCAAATCATGGTGCTCTTCTCAAATTTTGAATTTGTCTCCAACTGGGAAACTATCTTATCCAAATATTCTTCTATATAGAAAGGATCTCAAACTCTTTCCTTTGAAAAAGTTATTTATTCTCTTGAAGTTGACTTGTTAGGTCTTCATCAATTTTCTTGGCAGATATACTATTTGAATTTTCTTACACCAACAATGGTATTTTCAAATTATTCATGGTTCTTATGTATTTGTTTCAGTTCCTTTATTAGGGAGATAATTTCATCTTCTTGCTTGCAATTTTTTTCCTTCTCCTCTAGTATATTTGTCAGGGTTTGTTGTGTCTTTTCAATTTTTTCTTTCAATCCAATGTTAAGACCTAAATGTTGGGAAAATTCCCCCCTATTGGGCACAGTTACCCCTATAGTGTGGCACAGTTTACCTCCTATATGGCAGTGTATTACATATTATTGATGTAGGATTGGGTCTATTAGTTGTTATTGCACACATATGTCTCCTATATATAGTAAGGGGTTATTCTCATATTAGTAAGCATTGCATATTGTCTTGTCTTGGGTACATAATTACATTGTGTAAGGAGGTTCCTCCCTTAAACATGATTGTTATTTATCTGTGTTCTTCATTATTCAGGCATGGATTACTCTCTTTTATCATGTTTCTACTATTTATCTGTTATTTATGGGACTTGGTTGCACAACATCCAAAAATAATCTTTTAGTCCCTTCTTTTGAAATATAATATTCATCTTGATACTTTTGCAATTGCTCCATTAATGATTAGTTTTCTCTTTCATCTTTCCTTAGTTCACATAGAGAACTAATAAGTTCTTCCTCTAGATATAATTATTCTTCGGTTTCAAAGTCTTCTTTATCTTTGGAGACTTTGCTTTTTCTCTCAATGGCTTCATCATTTGTTTTGGGTTGTACCTCATTTTATTGAGAGAGTTTCTTTTGAATAAAGATAGTATATATTCTCCCAGAGCTATGTAGTTTAATTCCATTGTCCCATTTTGTTCTTCTCACAATATGATAGACCATTCAAAATTGCATTCATTTTCTTTGGATTGTTTTTGTGTAGATTATTTGTTATTGAACCTTTTGGTTGATTCTTTGGATTTCTGTATCCATTATGAACTACACTCCAAATGTCAAGCTCAACAACTTGCATATATGCCTCTATTATTATGCTACATGGTACATAATCTATTCCATTTAAAAAGGGAACTTTTTTAGGATATACTAATTGAAAATCCATGAGTAATATATGGGATATGTCTTCTAGTTGTCAAACTATGTGAATAAAACATGCTTTGACACCAATTGTTTGAATATTTATAGATGTTGAGATGGTGGGGGTGAATCGGTATTAGACACTTCTACTAATTTTAACTTCATCACTTCAAGTAATAATCACACATTAATAAAACATTCAACAACTATTCAATACAAATGCACAATACATAATGATTTTAAATGGAAATCCAAAGAGGGAGAAAACCACCAAAGTTGTATCCTTTATTAATAAATTGTTTTTTTGGTTCCTCGTACCACCATATACGATATGCAACATTTACAAAATGCATATATGATATATGGCAAGTGCAATATATCGCATATGCGCTTTGTAAATGTTGCATCTCGCATATGCGATATGCAACATTTACAAAACGCATATGCGATATATCGCATATGTGTTTTGTAAATTTTGCATATCGCATAAGCGATATATCACATATGTGATATTTAACATTACAAAACGCATATGCGATATATCGCATACGCGATACATTTTCATGAACCTTAGCCTTGTGTTTGGGCTTAGGTTATTCCGAACGTGCCATCAATAATGCATATGCGTTCTTGATTTTCACTTCAGAAGTGCATTTCTGATTTCCTAAGTGGCACCAAAAAGTGGAACCAACTTCGTGCAACCGCCCGCTAGTTTTTTAGGATGACTAGCCAAACCCCTATAGTTTAAAGTCATAAGGATCATAAGGGGAACTTGATAGGGGAAATTTCTCTAAGCACCCCAGCTCCATTCATCACAGAATGATAATCATTCAACACAATTCCAATCCGTCCCTTAATAGGGAGTTTTTTCCCAAAAGTATCCTTATCAGGTCCAAACCCTCCATTAAAAGATTTCGATCAAGAACGAAGAAAATAACCCTTACTCACAATAGGAAAAGCCTTAGGGGGATATACAAACCCGAGGTCCCATAATAATTCATTCTACTTAGGATCATAAAAAGAAACTGAATTAGGTTTCTTAATGATCGGATTAACTCCTAGGTCATCAAACAATGTGGTAATACTCAAAGGTTTAAGGGCTGATAATGACGTTTGAGAGCCTACCTCTTGATCTTCAATTGAATTATGAGAATTCAGATCCACTTCACTCTCATCAGGTGTCAAACCCCCCTTAGCTTCCAAATTAGTCCCACATTTTTTAACCCTGCAAATTTTATGAATAGAACTAGAAGAAGAATGCTTGTTGAAAGGTAGTGAGCACTCATTCAACAAATTACCGAACCCATGCCATCTATAACAGCTAAAAGGTACTCTAGGATAATCTAGAGGATGACTAAATTCACTGCTACCTTTTTTAATTACCAATTTAGCAGGTAACCCATTTTGAAAATCTAAAAAGACTAGAACCCATCCCATAAAACAGACCCCAGTTTGGAGGTAAGAGAAATCAGTTTCCAAATGAGAACCCAAAGTATTTCCCACCAGCCTAAAAAAATCAGCTGACCAGAATTTGAAAGGTAAATTAGGGAGTTTAACCCATATCAGGACTTGATCATACCTTTCATTACGGGGATCAAATATAGGCATCCATCTTTTGATAAGAAGACCAGTTTTGTCCCACCACCAAACTCCAACTAGGACCTGATTGGCATCATCCACAAAAGAGAATTGAAATGCTATCCACCCTCTCAGAAGAAGAAAAATCGCTGGTGGAGCACTGATAACATCTTTCCACGCCACTATATCCCACCCATTCAGACTATCAGAGTTGAATTTACGGTCTTTGAACCTCCCAACCAAAGTCAATGCATTGGTAAGGAAAATTTCATTTAAACTCACATCCTCGCCCACAGTCATCAAGACCGGCTTAATTTTCTTAATAGATTTGTGCGAATGCTTCTTAGTCACCTCACACTCCAAACACGCCGGCATATCGGATTCATGCAAGGACTCATTACCTGAACAAACATCCCGCAGAGAAATAGGAATCTCAGATGATACTATGGGTACAACACCTCCCAACTCTACTAATGGTCCACAACTCAAACCCTTTTCCAACACAGGTTCCTCATGTGTTTCTGAAATGCACGAGTTCACCGGACCCTTATCACCATTATTACCAAAACCATGACGGAAATTAGCTTCAGAAAATCTATCATCACATACCAAGATACCACCCAACTCTTAGATAAAACCAAAACTCGCAGGTAGTACCTCACGCCCAGCCTTCGAACTATTTCCAAGACACACATTGCATATCCCCAATTCAGAGTAGCTACAAAGTGCCTCCGAATCAACCGAGGTCCTCTTGCCATTACCAAAACCATTAATAACTAGACCTGAAATCGATTCATTCATACCAGAAACAATACCAGCATCAATTACTATTCCAGTAGCCAGCGATAGCTTACCATTAGCCAAAGTATTAACCTTAGAGCGCATAGGCAGAGGGCATCCCATACCCACTACCGAGTGATCCGCACCATACAAGCACTCATCAACCTGATCAAATAAGTCTAACCTGATATTCCAACCGACCAAAACTCCACCATCCAAACAATAATGTACAGGGTTACTCCCACCCAAACTAGAAAAAACAAGGTTACACCCATCTTCCTCCAGACACAACAATGGAGCTCCCATTTCCCCCAGCAAATAGTTCGCGAAAGAATGAATCGCAGAAACCTGCTTATCATATCCTATACCCATCTTAATACATTTCAGACCCCCTGGTGGCATACGGGCTAATCTCTTCATCGCTCGAAGTAGCATAGCTATTACAACACTTAACTGCAGAATGTGTCTTCAGTGGTTAAAGGAGGAACGTGTCTACAACAAATAAACGTGTCTGCACAACAAATACAACATGAGATCTCGCAGTAAATGGCAATATAATTGATTAAAAAACCCCACCTACTCAATCAAGTATCCGAAAAAAGCCCATCTAATCCTCATAAATAATGTCACAAAAACTGAGATCCCGTCTAGACGTCTGCTCTGCATGGCTCCAAGCGTCGTCCACATCACCCATCTGATGTCAAGAGAAGTATGATCTGTACTTCGACAATCAAGAAACCTTAATTACCCTCGGCTTTCAAGATTACGTTCTGAGCATTCTTCATGTCAAAATTCTCCCTTCAAGTTTTGAAAATAACTTAAATGATTATAGAAAAATGTCATATTTTTTATCATGCTTAAATACATTGAAAAGTGTATTTTTTATATGAAAATATCAAGAATTATTTTTTCATAAAAAGAAAAAGTTAGTATAATAAAGTACAATACGCACTAGTAAATTAAGTAGTAATTTTATTGCTTTCAAAGTGTATTATAAGTAATATAAGAGTTTTAATAGTATAATTAAATAATAAATTAAATAATGAATATTTAGAAGAGTGTCTTACTAAAGCTATATATTATTATATAATATAAATAAAGTATAATATAGAGTAATAAATTTATTGTAAAATATATTATAAGTTTATTGTAAAATATAATATAAGTTAATGATAATATTAGGTAGTAAGTTTATTATAAAGTCTATTATAAATTAATTATTGTGTATAAGAAAAATATTATAAAAAAATATTCCAAATTGTAATATAAAATTTAATTTTAATTGTAAATTATTATATTATTAAATATGGTGTAATAATTTTAAAGTAAAGTTTAATATAAGTTGGTATGTGGTATTCTAAATTATAGTATAAAATATGTAGTTATAATTTTAATTATGAAGTATTATATTATTATATATGGTGTACTAATTTTAAAGTAAAGTTTAATATAAGTTAATATTGGTATAGGGTAAAGTGTTGTATATGTTAATTTAATAAATAATTGAAAGATTTGGGTCGGAATAAATTTAAGTATAAATGTATAGGTTTAAATTGTAATAAGGTTAAATTTAATAATTAATAGTGTAGGTGAATGATAAAGAAAATTTAACCATAAGTATTATAGATATAAATTTAGAGGTAATAAATTTAATAATTTTTTAGTTGCTTTATGTATAGGTATAAATCCATGATTTAGATAGTGTGTTTATATTTTAGTTGTAAATTTTAATGGAGTATAACTTATTGATTTCATTTTAACTAATTAAGTTTTTTACATCTTACATGTAAATTTTAGTTTATAAATTAATAATGTTATTTTTTGTGTGTGAATGTTAGTGTATAAATTAACTTGCTAATATAAATATAGTAAATTTGGTTTTAAATTTTAAGAAATAAATTAATGAGGTATGTTTAATAGTATAGATCTTGTGTTGACATTGTAGAAGAAGAAATGAGGTGCTCCACAAGATTTAATGTTAAGGTAAGGATGGAGGAAGAAATTGAAAGACCCACAAATTTTGAGGTAGAGAACTTGGTTCACTGCTTTTAAGATCCTTTCGAAAGAAAACCTATCTTCATGAAAGGATATTTGAATATGTAACAAACCAAAATTCCTCATTATTATTTGAGAACTGGGCTACCTTTTTTTATTATCAACCATCAAGCCAATTGGGTTAGATTCAAAGCTTACATGCATGTATAATAATCGACAGTGTACATATTCCTTTAAATAAGCCATGCAAACTTCAAGGTTCACCTAAAAATTTATACAAGTACATTCTCAACACCTTATCTTTACAAATGATATAGTGCAAAATAACCTAACATATTACTTCATTTAATGAGATTTAAAGACTACATAATAGTTTGGATACCATGCCTTTAGCATTTTTATAACGGTAATTACTCTTATACATCCTAAGAGATCATATCCAAATCAAGTTTACTTCTATTGAATCAATAGGATACATGTACCTTGTAATTCATTTAAAAACAATATCTAATTTGTAAGGGCATAAGAGACAATTTTCCTTTTTCATGAAAATATTATGTCCTAATTGGTTAACTTATTCTACATGAAATCCACTAATATATAGTTTACTGAATTCATATGCAAAGCAAATTTCCCTTATTAATAATAGTTATCATTCTAATATTATGTCGAGGGAGTTGTAATTATCAATTCAATCTTTCAAAGGTATGAAGTGCAATTTATCTTTTAGTTGTCTTTATCTAATTTGAATTCAAGGAGTATGATTAACCCATAATTATATTTATTTAGTTGTCTTTTAGTTCTATGAAAAAATCACAGAACTTCTTTCTTGTCTTTTAGTAACTCCTTTAGTAAATATATCATCACCAAAAATTAGTTTAATATGCTATAGCTCTCTACCACAAAGTAATCATACTCACACTTCTATGAGACATGGTTAGTATCTAAATCTTATACAAAGAACTGATGAATTTCCATTAAGTGAATAATTATTTCAAGTAAATCAAACTATTCTTGGATTACAATCCAAAGATCCAATTAATAAAATCATAGATTAAGGAAATACTCTAAAAATATACCCTTAATTGATATTTTCTAAAGTTATCATTTACTTCATTACCACGGCTAATATTGATCATTTATTAACATAACACTACCATATTAAACAACATAAAGGAAAACATCATATGCACATATAACCACATTTTGTTATGTTAACCATATAAAATTGCAATATTAAAAATTATTGAAGCATCTTAAAAGATATTTATCTCATTAAAAAGACGAGGAAACTGAAGGCCTAATCAAATCAAGGATTGACTTCAACTTTCCTCCCAACCTTCTGGCTCTCTATCTAGCGTATGTTTCCCCCCCAAGAGACCACCCCCGAGCTGAGCATGAATCCATTAGGACTAGAGTAAATACTTGAACATTTATATGCTCTTACAATATCACTAATTCCAACACTTTCACCCCTAAGGTTCTTGCACCGCTAAGGTATGTATTCGTTCCTTAATAAATCAGTGAAACAAAAGCTGCAATAATCTAAAGAGGGCACTACCCTTCAACTATAGTCAGTTATTTCACTCTATCAATAAATACTCCACTCTATCAAGAAGCATTCATTCACATATGTATATTTATAAAGGAAGAAAAAATATAGGGAAAATGCTCCTTCACACGGTTAGGGCCTACTCAACTTCTAAGAAAAATATTTAAAGGAAAATAATTACACATCCTTGACTACCCCCGTGGTTTTCACCCCCATAAGATTTATTCCAAATTAATATTAAAAATGATTAGTTAATGTTCAATTTTAAAATGTATCAAGTTCAACACCCTCATAGGTCACGCTCAACCTTAGCATGCATAATATAGTATGAATAAAAGATATAAAACAAGTATATGTAAATACTAGAGATGTTCCCTGAAGCTCACACTCTTGAACTATACCACTCCACTTCATGAGTCAGATTCATCACACATATGTAAAAATAAAAACCAGTTAAAAAGAAACTGCACCCTTTCACAACACTCAACCACCAAGCTCATCTCGTGCATGGATTAAAAATAGTTAAGGATGGGGTTTCACCCCTCTGTAGTATTTACCCAAAATTGGCAGATATATATTAAAAAATAAGGAATAAGGTGGGGTTGCACTCTTTTGTAGATCCCACTTGACTTCATGAGTACACACACACACGCACACACACACAGGTACTGACAAACCCAAACTCTATTAATATTTCATATTGTACTGCCCCCATACCCAATAATGCGGATAATTTAAAATTTTTTCTTAAGGAACCTCCTTTTCCCTTCTAATAAGCACCGGATATGGGCGTTAAAACATTCTCCAAATTTCATCTAAGTATTAGAACCAACATTCTAGTCATTTCGACATGTGATTATCCAATTTGTAGCTAGAATGGCCATTTCCAAACTAAACTAACTTTTCCAACTTCCGCTTTCTATTTTCTTCCTTCCACACTTCGGAAATCGAAAATCAAAAACTCAATATGCGACAGAATGTTTAACAGTATTTCCACCTTCTGCCTTCCTCTTTCCACTTTCCACACTTCGTGTTAGCACTCAGAATGTACCCAAGGTTGTAAAGGTAAATCCCAAGGTAACAGCAAAACCACTTTAGAAAGAAACTGGTTTTTCTTCCAGAGAAGGATCTCTCAGTACAAATTTAACGAGACTAGATATAACTAACATCCAAATATTTGTATAGATGGTTGAAACAACACGTAACCATTGGGCATGGAGTCACATAAAAATAAAAATATCACAAATACATATACATGATATTTATCAAAGGCAAGGCAACCATTTCATCACAGTCATTCATTTAGTTCAAGTGAGGCAGCAGAGACAATGAACAACCCATTAATACAGAGCATCAAAGATGAGTTCTATATTAACTTTAGTATAAGAATGCATAAAATATACAAAATGATGATTAGAGCATAAACATTATGAATTCCAACCATCAAATACTGTGCTTCAGATATGAAGAAAAATAGAATGAAGTGTTACACTGGAAAACACAATCACATAAGGAAAGAAATACAGACTGTAATGGAAATGACACAGGAATATCTTATAATTTTTCTGCATTCACTCTGTTATTCAAAAAATAATATGTCTTTCAAAACATTCAACAACAAGATGGGTTCCAACCCCCATCAAATAAAATAGATGCAAATATATACATAAAATAATTCATCTTCCAAGAAGATTCATAACTGAATGACCGGCTTAATTAAAGTCTTGTAACTAAATTCCTAACTTCTAGGAATAAACTACAGCTTCAATCCTAACATATCACTAATTTAAAATCAACTTGATACAAGGCCTATCCCAGCAGCTCCTTAGCACGCAACACCTGTCTTCATGAGTGAAGGATGTACTTCGTTTTCCCGAATCTCTCTATGGATTTCCATTGTTCCACGCTGGGAGTATCATATTCCATCATTTATCGAATAGACACTTCTAACTCCATGTAAGATTCATAAGATATTTTAGGCAGACCTCTCCTGATGATTAGGAACTTTTGTAATATCTTGAAATCCTCTGTCAGCTTATCCACAATGGCTTTCCCTGTCAGCCCCTTTTCTAGATTGTTAAATTTGGAATGATCCAATCGGCTTTGTACCAACAGGTTATGATAGTGTCCTTGAGAAAACATTCGTCCCTCCTCATCCCAAAAGGAAGGTAGATCGTCCTCAAATAATTCTTTGAAAACCTGTTTGAAATCATTAACCTGTGAGACCATTTCATCAGCTCTGTCCTGGACTGTCTTCATTAAATGATGCTTGTGGATAAACTTTTTGGCCCATAGTACCATTTCTATTTTTTCCTTTACTCCTATATCATGCAACTTTTGATATGTCAATGAATTTAAGAAATTCAACGCGTTCTGCACTGTGGCAAGGGGTTTCCTCTCCAAGGTTTCATTTACTAACTTCAGTCTTTGTTTGGCCAAATTGACCAATATGTTTTGATCATCAATAAAGTTCAGATTATGTTTGAATTTAGTAATTTCTATAGATAAGGTGTCCCAAATTATATTCTTCGCTCCCTGGAGAGGACCTTTCCCAATGTTTCTTTCTTTCAGTTCATTGAATTTCTTTTGTAGCTGATTTCTGTCTTGCAATATTTTATTTTTATTCTCACCTACTTTGGCTAATTCGGAATTGATCTTTTCATTTTCTACGTTTAACTCTTTTATTTCTTCTTCCTTTAGGCTTACCTGGGACATAGGTACTAACAAATCATCTACAGAAAAATAATTTAATGGCTTCTCAATATTTGTAATAGACATGTCCTCATCTATGGGAGTCTGACTCATCAATTCCTCCATGATCTCCTTTTCATCATTTTGGTCCTTTTTTAGCAGGGCGATTTGAGATATTAGCTCACTCCGTTCAGTTTCCCACCTGTCTTTTTCCTCTTGTAATTTAACAGCTCTTCCTTTATGTTCCATCATCTCCTGGTAGATCTTGTCTTTCTCTTCTTGCAGTGCCAATAATTCGGATGATTGAACATGCTCAGTGTTTGGGATCTTCAACTTTTTCTTCAAAACTTGGAAAGCATTGTCTTTTTCTTCCAGCATTCCTCTGATTGCTTGGGTATTATCTTTTTCACTTCCTGAACTGATAATATCTACTTGTAGCTTTTTAATTTGAATGGCATTGGCCTTATTTTCAACTTTTTCATGTTTTACTTGAACCTCTAACTTATCTAACAAAATTTGTAGCTTATTGATTCTCATCATAGCTTGCAATAGGTCTGAATAAATAATGTCACTTGTCTGCTTGCGTAGATGTATTTTATCGGGTACACTAATCTTGTCCAACCTTACTTCCATCTCTGACATCTTTTTATCATTGACCATGGCCAATTTGAAGGTATTTCTTTCTACATCTCTAGCAAAAATCAAGGAGGTTTTTGGATTGTTCAAACTCCTTACCCATGGGAGAAAATTCCTTGTCTCTTCCAGAGACTTCTTTTGCTTCTCCATATAACTGGCCTTGAGTTCCTCTTTGGACTTAAAAATTGGGCTTGATTCTGAACCATCTACACTTTTAAAAGAAAACTGATTTACCTGTATAGATTTTGTTGGGACTAAAGCAACTCTCTTGAAATCATCAGAAATATCTTCACTTGAAACTCCACCAACTTGTAACAATTTTTCCTTTTTGTGTGACCCATCTTCATCCACTTCCATGCTTTCAATTTTAGACAGACTCCTCTTAATCAAAACATTAGGACCCTCTGTCACTTGTGATACTGTAACTGGTAAAGTACTTGCATCTCCATCGGACCCTGGAGTTTCCATAAACTGCAACGAATTTGCTGTTTCATTCAATCCTTCAATAAACTGGTGTTCAAATGGTTTGTTTTTGTTGGTCTGCTTCCTCAGGGAAATTATATAGTGAGGATCATAATTTTCCTTTGGCTCTTTTTGAAATTCTATGCTTCCCAACAGCTTTTCAATAAACACCAGGGCACCTTTATTTTTGAAAATAAAAGAGCCAACCTTGAGAGGGAATTTGATATTTGAAGATTTTTTAAAGGCTCCAAAATGCTCTTCCTTTGAGTGCAACCTTTGCCTCATGAATTTGAATGCAAAAATTCTCGGAGTAAGGAAAGCGGGTAACCTATAAGGTTCCCCAGTAAATCCATATATCCTCAAAACAGTGGAATCTTTATACAAGAACCAGTCTCCAACTCGATCCTCAGGTGAAGACTGCATCAGGCATTTCATATCTTCTAACACACGGGGAAACACTTCATCAAACAACATTTTATATATTTTTGACATGATTGAATTGGCAAATTTAAACATGTTGATTTGCTTGGGCAAATTAGAAGAGAAGATGGTACTCAAAAATTGTAATTCAGTGACGTTTGAACACAACAACATGTTCAACAAGTAAGTTTGAAATTTAAAGAACCTGACCTTTGAGAATTCACTTAATTGAAGATGGATTGCTTCTGCCAAGTACTCATCTATACTGAATACAGGAACCGATTGAGACTCAGAACCTAATGAACTTATTTTTAATAAAAAACCAAGGATGACTTCATTTATGTGACAATCATCGTCAAGACCTAAGATTTGACAGACCATGGATACCACTAATTGAACTTCATTTTTGAAAATATGAACATGGTAAGGTAGGAAGAGACCATCTAACGACTGACCCTCTTTCAAAATGCTGGATAGGAATTTGCAACGGACTTCAGTTCCACAACTTTTGTACAATTCGACAAGAATCGACTCATTTACAGGTTCACGACTGTCAGGGTAACTGTCAGGCAAGTTGAGGTTTTCACGGATGACTTTGGAATTAATTTTACAGAGTATTTGGGACGTAGAATGGCTTACAATGACTCTCTGAGAAGGGGAATAATTAACCGTGCACCATTCTACAAACTCAAGAAAATGCAGAGTTTGTTCGACAACAAAATAATATAAAAAAGATTTACAGACATTTAAGACATCATTGCCCTATGAATTATACTGTCACAACCTCTCTTTACTGACTGATACACTTCCTATGGATAGGAAAGGGTCACACACTCCTCTGTCTCTATCACTACTACATTTTGACCCAAAATCCGACGGTTACTTCCGACGGCGCGTGGATTTTTTCTTTTAAACCTACCAAAAATCACAAAGATATTTTTTTTTTTGTAAATGTGGCCACACACGTCGGTTAAGCGACGGATCTTTTCATAGCCGTCTCTTAATCGACGGCGCGTAAGCCAAGGTCATCAATCAATACAATACATTAGATCACAAAGATATATTTTTTTTTGTAAATGTGGCCACACACGTCGGTTAAGCGATGGATATTTTCATAGCCGTCGCTTAATCGATGGCGCGTAAGCCAAGGTCATCAATCAATACAATACATTAGTGTAGAATTCATTTCGTAAGCCATTGACAGAGAAGAGCGTTCGAGCAGAAAATGAGCTTCTCAGGCTCCCCTGCAATGAAGGGACTGCAATCCCCATTGAGTATGCAGAAGGGCAGCCCCAGTCCTCATTTCAAGATTCCTCGCAATAGGAAGAAAAAGTCTCAGGAAGAGGATTTGAACAATGGGCTCAATTCTCCTTCTGCTGCCATTGCTGTAGAAAACCGTGACCCCAATTTTAGTGTGAAAATCTCTAATGGGCCTGTGAAAAACTCTGGTGGGTATCTGAAATCTAATCTTGCAGAAGTACCCTCATTGTCTATTGCTTCTGGAATTCATTCATGCAAGTCTAGGAGATGTGCTGCTAACTACCCAGATTGGGGCTCGGTCAATTTCAAGTCTCAACCTCGCAAATTCCTTGTTGCAAAGAGGCATGATCGGCCTGAGAAGGAGCTCACTGAATGCAAATGCAGTGAAAAGAAGGCAGATGGAGATAAATCTAGAAAATGCACTTGTGTTGCTTCCAAGGAATTGAGGGCTTCTCAGGAGGAGTTTTGCAAGGAGAATCTGCAGTTAACACCTTCGGATTCCGCAGAAGAAGAAGATACGGGAAGAGGTAATGACTGCAAAAACCAGGTCTCTAATGTGAATTTTGAGATTCCAAATGATGATAAACGTCATGAATTTGAATGCAATGTAGATGGAATATACGGGTTTGCTGAAAAAAATGGAGATATGATGTGCATTGAAGAGAGTAAAAATGAGAAAATTCAATATGCTGAAGAGGGCATAAATGGGTTTTGGAAACATGAAAATAAATGATTTGGTGAACAGGGGATGAATGGATTTTGTAGGGAAGAGAGAAATGAGGAGGTTCATTGTGGTGAAGAGGGCAGAAATGGGTATTGTAGTGAAGTAGGTACCTACTTGAATAAGATTGATGGCCTCCCTAATGGCAGTATGCATGAGAAAATCCATTGTTATGAAGATGGTATTAAGGATTTTGATGGGTATGGGAAGTGTTCAATGCCTATTTCAGAAACACCCCAGAATATACCCTCGGCCCCTAGGAGGCTGAGAAATGAACTGCTTGAAGAAGCAATCGGCACCATTCCACAACAGGGAGGAGGAAGAGTGAAGCATTTAGTAAAGGCTTTTGAAAGTTTGTTGTGCCTTCCAGACTCTGAAACTGTGGTGACAGAAGGCTATAGAACTAGGCCATTGGATAGATCCACATATAATTTTCCCAATTGCACTGAAGAGAAACGAAAGGTGAGTGTGAGTAGGGTTGTGAAATGGGCACTTCCTGGAATGCAGGGACATGCCTCAGCTGAGAAGCTGGATTGTAATAGTCTGACTAATGAAAGCTTTGGTGACGTCAAGAGGTCAAATAGTGCTTCATGTCTTGAAAGCTATGGTGATTTCAAGTTCCGTGTTTCTGAAGATACCCCACCTTCTGGTGTGAACAGTGATACTCAAAGTGTTTGTTCAGGTGGAAGAAGCGGAAGCAGGTTACTATGTCCATTTCTCTCCTCTATGTTCTCTTCAGTGTTTTCATTGCATTAGCTTATTTACTTGTTGGTGTCAGTCCTTCTCTTTAATATCTGTAAACATAAATCTATTTGTTTGTTTTAACTGTGCAGTTCCGGCAGCAAAAGAAGAGGCACCAAAAGGGTATTGTGATTTCTCCTCTTCCATACCATTTATCTTACCATGTTTGTGTGTCTGTGCATGCATGCCAGTATCCATGGGTGCATTCACGCCAGCGTTAATGCACTAGATCCTGTCAGAACTCTTCATTTAAGAGGCCTTGGGATAGTGTAGTATTATAAATTCCCTAAGTGATAATAAAATATATGTTTGTGGGTGAGGGGCCGAACTTAAGAGATCATTGGCACTAAAGTTATTTTAATATAAAAGTATGAAAAGCCACTGGGTTTGCATGATTTGTCCTAAAATTTACCCAAGCCTTGGCATTATGCAATGTTACCTTGGCACAATCTCCTTCCATGACTCATAATCTTACTATTTGTGTCTCAGTTCGTCTGAAGATGTGAACATGACGTGGCCTCTGACAATCGTAACATTGTGCTTCTTTTCAGAGCTTGGACTCTAGTGGACGTGGATCTCTATGGAGAAACGGTATGCAGCAATGGAAGAAGCAACTTAAGGTCACCGCTGCACAACCTTTCAAGCTGCAAACGGAGGTAAAATGCAAACACAAAGCTCTGCAAACATAAAGCATGTAGCTTTATGTTTTGTTACTTTATCACTCCCTTTTTAAAAACATTCACATTTATTTTTAATTGCAGGGGAGATCAGTACTTTCCTCCCCTTTCATTCTAACCCCATCTGTGGTTTCGAACTTGCTTGAATTGCCTTATAATTGTTTGTTTGATTTCCTTGTAAGGCTCCTTAGAACTAGATTTACACATTTGATCTGTTTCTTACTGTAAACAGTTGGACATATCGTAATTCCTGTCTTTGACTAACAACTGTTTTATTCCTTTTGTTACTTATTTGACACAATCTTTATCATTGATCCTGGCCTTAATCTAAATATATGCTTTACTCACAGCATGCATCACATTATATGCTTTACTCACAGCATGCTCTAAAATTGCTTGATTTTTTAAAATCCAACTACAAGGAGGGTTTGTTTCTTGATTTGCAATCCATTGTGTTAATGCTTGCACATAGTATATGAATTTTTCTTCCAACCCATAGAATGTGATTCTTGCAGCAACATTCCAGACCAGTTCTAGGATTATTTAAGTGGTGTAGTGGGTTATGTTAGTAGTTATGCAATAATAAGATCCAGAAAAATTTACAATATTGGGTTTTTCACATTGGTTTCATTTGTGTGAAGAAAATCAGCATCAAGCTTGGGAAGAATGACTACGCTGAAAAAGTTTTCTTTTAAATTGGCTGGAGATTCACATCACGCCATTATTACATCAACAAATATTGCTATGTA
>LPNX010561816.1:197709-265826 GCA_001517045.1 Pseudotsuga menziesii | reverse complement strand
GTGATCAAGCTAATGACAGTTGGAGATCCGCCCTCGCCACCTGGAAACCGGTACAGTGACAGCTAACCCTTCGATTCTTTTGAAACGCGACAGCTCGACTCCTCGTGACAGTGATCGAAAACAATACAAAAAACCCCGTTTGGCGACATGTATATATGAACAACGCCACACGTGCGAGGAGTTACATCAATCGGGGCGGCTCCAAAAGTTATGTCGGGCAGCACAAGCTTCATACCATCTGCAACGGTGGAACACCTCCAGTCCCAACTCGCCCGACAGTTACAAATAACCCGCGAACGAGAATCCCATATCGGGCGTCGGCGGAAACCCTGGTCGGACGACCAAGAGTCTGGCCTCCCCCGCAATGGTGGAACATCCTTCACACCTCACTGTCCACAATCGAGAAAAAGACACTCCAAAAGCACGGTTCGGCGGGAGACGAGGATTCACAAATTTACGCTGATCCGCAACGGCAAGGCTTGGCAGAAACCATCAAGAATCTAGAGGCACCCGAAGTGGCGGTCACATTAAAACCAAGCAGACTTGACGACCACCCGCAATGGCGGGTCGACAAAGTCAAATAAGAATCGAACAGGCATCCGCTACAGCGGCGCGATGAACGGCCAGGAGGATTGGGAGAAGACCTGCAACGGCGGGCTCGACAAAAGACTCAGGTTCCGGACACCACCCGCAACGGCGGGACGGGTAAGAAACTTAGAAGCTGAAAGACACCCGCAACGGCAAGAAAACGCCCGACATGAAAACTTTGCAACGAAATTTCTAAAAGTTTTGCAAAACGACAAGGACTCAAATTCAATGGAAGTCCTTAAACATTTAAACTATGAAAAACCTGTCAAATTCCTAACATTCAAAATTCTAGAAGGAGCCATAAATCCATCATAAGCTACAATCAAAAGATGAACTCAAGAAAAGAACTCACTAACTTGTAGAAAAGGAGGGCCCCAAATTTTTTTAGAATTTCGGGAAATTGTTGCAGGTGCAACAGTGCTGCAGGCTGTACGTGCACCTGCAGTTGTTCTTTTGGTTTAGCTTGATCAACTCTGGTCATAGAACCTCCTCGTGTTACAACAATGATGTTCATATCTCATGGTTCAGCCACAATCATCTAGATGTTCATGTTAGGATTTGGATTTTGGTTCTACGTAGGGTTAGGTCCCGCGATGGTCCTTGCTTTCCATTTTGCGATCAACTAGGGACATTGCTCCACATTATGGTCCTGTCCCTTATAGTATGCCAACATGTCTTTGCAGGTTCGAGGAAATCTATGGCATAATGACCTGGTTTTCCACAGTTATAGCATGTAATCTGACCCCTCCCTCTACCAAATCCTCCTCCTTTGCCTCTTCCTTTGAAGTTTTCACCACGCCTTCCCTAAGGGTGTGGTTGCTATGGAGGCTACTGATTCTCCTAGTAGTGTGGCTAGTAGTGATTCTAATGTGCATATGGTTGTTGTGGCGCATACTAAGGCTGATACTGGTTCTAATATTGATTGTGTGGGAACTACACAGGCTGATATGATGGTTGTACCGGTTCATCTTGAGCCTTCCCCTCATTTTTCATCAAGTAGGTATCGACGTTTTTTTCCTTCAGGAGCTGGTATGGTCTGCAATATTTATCTTCATGCCCTACTAACTTATAGCATTTACAAAAGAGGTTTTATGGGGAACTTACAACCTTTTCAAGTATAAACACTCTTCGTCATGATTCCATCTAGACTGGCATATGCGGAACCAGGGTAGTCCATGCACATTTAATGGGTTTGGCACATCGGATGAGACATAATTCATGAAGGTTGGACAATTATCCTTGGTGGTGTCCATCCATTTTTCATTTTGTGCACCATAAATATTCTTGTGCTTCCTTAACCTTCTTGATTTCTTGGATTTGTATCGTCAAGTTAGCCAACTACGACTAAATCTGCATGATTCCTTCAGTACCATCGTCGATTGGCAAGGATTCTAGCTTCATTTCCAACTCTAGCGCTTCTGTCTGCGACTCGATATTTTGTTGCATTAGGGGACCTCGGATGTGTCGTAACAAGGCAGTAATAAACCACTCTTTATGTTGTACATCTGACATTTGGAACCTTACTTTGGCCATCAAAGTTTTAAACCACTGGTCAAAGTCTTATACAATCTCTTCCAATGCTTGTTTTATCTCCTTGATCTCCGTAATACACTGCGACTCGGATTTAGGTATTCTGAACTTAGAGATCATTGCAGCTCGGATCTCATCAAGGGTATTCTATGGTGATCCAGTTGGCACGGCACAAAACTTCATAAACCATTCCAGTACATGACCCCTCAGAGTCATGATCATCTATGCCTTTCTTATGTTTGCATTATGGACTAAACAAACCATCCAAATAGCTTCACAAAGGAACCAATGCTGCTCTGGATCTTCTTCTCCATTACAATTGAATGTGGGTAACCAAATATCCACCCCACCCATTGAGTTTGCATTAGGGTTTTCTGGTAAGGGATTCAAAGGAGGTGTACCCTCTGGCACACTAGTCACAGTACTAGAACTGTCAATATTAGGAGTCCTTTTTGGTTATGAGACTCTAGACCTTACATTCGGTGATACTCCTGGTATGATGTAGTTGCGTTATGGCCTTGATGTCTCTGTAGACTCTTCAAATTCCTTCGATCCTTCCAATAACGGGCTATAGTCCTCCTCTTCGTCGCAATACCCTTCTTCTTCCTGCAGCCAAAGTTCATTCTCACTTGCCTCGGACAGACTAGGAGCTCGTCGACCTTCCTCTATCTTTCTTCTTTTTCCTGACCTGAATCTCCTTTTACTCCTTAGGAATCCATCTTCTAGTTCAAGTTCTGTCTTTCCTGGGAACATCTCAACTCTTCATTTCCCATTTTCTTAATAGGTCATCTGTGACAAATCCTTTTTCTTGGGTATGTGACTCAACTACTCAACTGCAAGATACCCTTCTCATAGATCCATGTACTAATAGATAGCAAATATCTTCTTCAGGGTCCTTGGAAAAAAATTATTTTAGCCTCACTATATGAGGTTATGGCCTCTACTACAAACTCAGTAATGTATCCTTGCAAAATATTGTCAACCATAAAATCATCGGCTCTAGATATGGTGTTACTTACACTAGTTACCTCGCGAACCAACTGATCATTCCACTTGACTGCTTCCCTTCTCTACAAGTTTGTTTGCCTCATTTCCAAGATTGAAAACCACTCATGCAGTATAATAGGGAACTCTACAAAGAATATCTCGTGAATATCAGAATATATATACTCGTCCACCTAGTTTTCTGTGCTCAATCATGATCCTACGCTCTCCTCTTGCGTGAATGCTAGCATTTTAGACTCTAGCTATTCCCCTACCTTGTTCTTTGTCGGATGCGACAACATTTCACTCGACTCAAATGGTTAACGGTACCGACAATAGAACCATTTTTTGGCCTCTTTCTCTTTCTTGTCTCGACCTGCGGTTCAACACCACCACAATACCAATAAGACACCACAAGAAATCGGCCCGACAGAGAAAGCTCAGTCAGCAATGGCTGTAAGGCAGGCACAGTCTCACCCGAGATATCTTAATGGGTAACTGCCGAAACCATGTTTTCACAGCTAGAGAGGGATTATAGTCCCTTGGCGCATGGCCAATGCACTCAATAAATGTGATAGGATGATGTACTCTGTCATTGCGCGATCAAACACAATTGTATGTTAGCGCACACATGACACAACCTTGTCATTACTCTCAACAACTGGGGAAACTTGTACAACGCAACTGATCCCTTACACTTGAAAGACAATGCTCGACTTATAGATCAACTTAGAAGTTTGACCATGAACTCATACATAACATTCTAGTAATGCTTTAAACATGCATTCATTCACTGACTAATAATATGGAGACATACATTCAACGGTAACTCAGAAATATACAGTAAGCACCAACTACTTGACATTCACATAAACATTCAACAATCATCAATCATTAAACACAAGAAATAACATGGAAACCCATCTGGGAAAAACCACCAAGGTGCTCTTCATCTGGCATGAGAAATTGTGTATAACACCTTGCAGTTTGAGATCTGCAGACTGTTCTTAAGATATATCTTTCTGACTCAATATTCTTTCTCTCATGCTCTCTGGTTTATTATTATATCTACTCCTACTGATCCACACACATCCTGGATCGACTCTTCTACCTCTACTATATGCACACTCAACTGTAGATTACTTCTCCTACTAGTGGTCTGCGCACACAGCTACAAGATCCGTGGCTCAACAGCCTTCTACTGCTACCAGACTCTTATCTGCGTCTTCCTTCATGCTAACCCTAGTTTTCTTTACAAAACTGAGTGACTTCATGAATGAACAACGAACCACAACCAATAAAACAACAACCGTTAAATCACAACAACAATGCCCAACCCATACATAGAGTGGGTTCTTCCTATTTATGACTTCTACAGGACCACACAGGGTCGACTACATACTACTCACCTGTTACAGGTCGTAATCAACTGTAAAAAATGGTTACAAGCTGTCATAGACTGACACAAAGCACTGATGACCTGACTTACATATATTCCTTTGTACGTGCACCGTCCACTGGATAACATCGACTTTAGCAGCCACGATCTTCCTGATCTGTTACTTTCTATCTGTTATCGGCTTACACTCTTGCAAGCTCACTTTTCCTCCGTCACGTGCATGTTCTATCTTTATGTGTCAATTCCTCTGCTTCCTTCTTGACCTACTTTCCCCTTCTATTGTGTGCATTCTTTTCCTTCCTTGCTTGCGTCAGCTTCTTTGTTGGAGTAGGGTCCCGCAGCTACAGGAGAAGCTGCCATTTTGGCGGATAGATAGTTTTGGTGAAGATATAAGAGATAAGGTAAAGCTACGACACCGTAGCATGTTTCTAGATGCAGATCAAAGCTGGAAACTGTGACTATCAGGACAAAGAAGTCAAAGAAGATGACAGTACCTGAGCGGCCGAGAGGAGAGAGATCACCCACTGCATTCAAGGTAGCGACCGAGAAGAGAGAGCTCACCCACTACATTCAACGCAGCGGTGGAAGACAGGAGGGCTCAGCTACCCTCATAAAGGAAAAGGGCAACGAGGCCAAGGAATTGAAGACAAAGGACAGAAAAGGAAGCGGTGCCCAGCACCCATGGTCAGCGCCGGGAAGCATGGAAGACTGCAGAGAGTAGTGGTGTGACGGAAAGCGACAGTTCGAGTACAGATAGACCGACTGTCACTAGTTAGGGTTTTGGGTTACTGTTGGGACAGGCCCACAGTGTTGTAAGGGCGAGACCTTCGGGCTGCCTATAAAGGGATGTATTTTGTATTGTAAAAGGTTAGCTAGTAGGCCAGTTGATTAGCTATTCAGATAGATAGGGTCAATTAGTCTGTTAGTTCACTGTCATTTTGTATTGTAAGAGTCGAGCTCTGGTTCTGTATTCAGCCTGTAAAACCTTACTGTAACCAGCAGCTGGCTCATAGAAGCATGTATGTAACAATCCGCAGGGATTGACAGAGAGAGAGAGAGAGAGAGAGAGAGAGAGAGAGAGAATATTGTAAGAAGGAAATATAGAGAAAGAGAAGACATTTAGGAGATAAGGGCTCCCGACAGTGAGTGCGGAGTTACGCAGAAGATCTCTAGCTGCACGTAGGTTGCAGTAGAACTGTGTACTCTCTCAAGATATAATAAACACAGTTCTGTGGATGTAGCTTCTACCCTGGAAGTGAACCACGTAAAACCAGTGTGTTATGTGATTATTTCATGTGATGGTGCTTTACTTGGTTGATATCTATTATCTATTACATGAATGTTGTATATCAGTTAGTAAATGTCTGTATGTCTCATTCAGTTACAAAATTATTGAAGGTTAAAGGTATATTTACATGCACCGAGCGTCTGCATATGAGTTTATCAGTGCTTGTTTCACATAGTAACAAGTCATTCTGTTAAAGTGTTTCCAGTATACTTATTCAGCTAGTTAAGTATAGTTGAGGTAGAGTGTGTTGAACTGTGAAAGTTCATGGCAGAGTGTTTAATATCTTGTTGAAAGTTAGCCAATTCATTCCACCCAGTGTGATAGCCTTTGGACCGTGAAGGTCGCAGTGGGCTATACTATAGTAGATATCGCATTGACAGTAGGCAATATCATACCATCAGAGGAGCTACGGTGTGAGATAGCGTAGATTGCGGGTTAAGAGGAAGAGAGAGTTGCGCATCGCCAGAGTCGTTGTGATGCGATAGGAATCCTTCCCCTGTCAGAACCCGCGAGTAAGAGAGACTGTGTGTCGCGGAGAGAGAGCTCGCTGGCTAACAAGAGCTGCGAGACCCCAGGATGCTACAGAACCTAGTCGAAGACACTTGAGTCTTTGTCCAACCCATTAAAATCACTTCGGGTGAGACTTTAGGCCGCTCCACGGTTTGTCGCCGAAAGGGCCATTGAGCTAGGGGTGTTTTTGGTACATTACAGTAAACCTGGGTCTGCCCATGATAACCAACAAATGGTTCCATTGCCGGTTTTGAACAAACTAAGCACTGATGTTTTGTTGGAATCCTACTAAAGACGAACTCAACCAGTGGATTGGGTCTAAGGATAAATAATTTGCTGAACAAGAGAACAAGAGTCATAGACTGAGTATAGAGAACTAGTTACAAAACATATCTTTACAGACCTGCATACGATATTTTTTGTGACCTATGGAAACGAGCTGTACGACTGGTTATCAAAGTTGACTGATCAGAGCATATTCAGAAATAAAAGAAACATTGTTTGGACACCAGAGCTGATTCAGACCGTGAAGATCCTTGATAATCCCATTATGAGGACAGTAGACTTCTGGCTTGCGAGTGTCCTAGAAGGCTTCGTCATAGAGTTTGCAGTTGAACAGAGAAAAAGCTTCAGTGAGGCGGAGTGGTACTTCTTCAAAGGATATCACGGTAAGTACCTAAACTCTTTAAACTTGTCCATTAAGATGTTATTGTAAGAAAAAGGAGTAATGGATATAGTTTCATACCAATAAGTTAAGAAAGTGTAATGTCACAAGAGTTTGAGAGTGATTTTGATGACATTGGACGTACACATAGTGGAAAGAAATATAAAGTAGATTTCATATCTCCCATATTTGAAGACAGTTCATATAATACTAGACAACAGAGTCATAGTAATACAGAAAGAACAGAAGGGGGTATCCCTTACCACCCTTATACCCCACAGAAAACAACCAGGACTCAGAATAATCCCGTAGAAACTCCATCTAGTAGCTCATAGACAGTACATACTACCACTACATCACCTCCACCTACACCGTCGAGTGGTAGTAACACAGCAAACCAACATCCACCACGCAGAAATAGAATGGGGGATGATATGAAGTTTCCTAGCTTTAAGGGTACAGGGGAAGAAGACCCAGAGCAGCATTGGTTTCTATGTGAAGCCGTGTGGACCATTAAAAGACTCTAAGATGATGATATTAAACTGGTACAGTTGGTCACCACACTTAGGGAATGAGCATTAACATGGTATATGAAGTATACCTCAGCAATACCCAGAACACTTGTACAGGTCAGGACCGCCATGATCAAAAAGTTTAAGAAACCTAAGTCCGAATCGTAGTGTATCACAGATCTCAAAGACATTGAACAGTTACCTACAGAGTCAGTATGGGACTTTGACCAGAAATTCAAAGCCCTCATAGACCAAGTCAGCTTTGAGTTTGCGCCGGAGCAGCATAAGGAATGGTTTATTGCAGTGTTTCTCCCTCACATCAGACTGCCATTAATGCAGCAGAAACTCTAGATGCAGGATGACACGTTGGAGATGGCGATGAAACTAGAGGCTTCACCTCTAGCTGAAACCAACACAGGTATGACAAACCTGCAAAACTAGTTAGCAAATCTCACGTTACAGATGCATGATATTAGAAAAGGAAAAGAGATTGCATAATACATATGGTGTATCAAGTGTAAAGCATAATGCCATACTAAAGACAACTGTCCAGTATTTGTTGAATACTTAGCAAGTGGGGCTCCTAACCCCTTAGCACAAACACAAGGGCCATGGTGTGAACTATGCAGAACAAGAGGAAACCTACCTCAACAATGAACTATGCTTCAGAAGTATATACAGATACCTAAGAGCTTATAATGTACCTTTTGCAATTCAGTAGGACACGATGACCATACCTGTAGAGCCTATGATCTCATGTTAGACAGAAAACATGATTTGTACAGAGTCCAATCGGAGACACAGGGTCCAACAGTAGGACCACAGCATGATCCGGATCATGTTGGCCGTGGAGGAGGATTCAGAGGATGAGGCCATGGAGGAGGCTTTGGCCGTGGTGAAGGATTTGGCCGTGGTCGTGGACCAGTCACTTTTTACAACTGTGGAGTTGTAGGACATTATGCTAGGGACTGTCAGAGCCCCACTACGACATGTAATTATTGCAAATGTTACGATCATGCTATAGAAGAATGTCCTACCTTGATAGCCAAGATCAAAGAACCTAAGCCAGTAGTACACCAGAACATCCAGCTTATTGTTGCTGAGAAGAAAGAGCCAGAACCAAGAGTCAACATTGTGACTCGCGGCGGTGCTTCCACTAGTGGCACACCGCAGGATAGTGAAAAGAACACAGGACCAGAGTGGGTTTGTAAAGCTACTAATAAATCAACACCACTCGACCTGTAGAAGAATAAAGAAACATTTCAGGAAGCTAAAACTTTCTTTAATGAACCTATACAATCAGGATCCCAGGTACAACCGTCTATGGGTGTACCGCAGCAAACACCTTGTGGCCTTAGTCCTATGGAGACATTGCAGGCTACCACATCAGGAAGATGCGATGAGGATGATTCGACAGGAAGCGTACAATCCTTCCTGCGGAGTTGTCTAAAACTCATGAGAAATGAGCAAGCTATCAGAGAGCTTCAGTGCATCATAGATCAGTACCCGCCATCTTCTTCCGCAAGTAGTGCGCAGCATGCTGTTCATAACATTATGGGCCATACAAGAACAGGAAGAGAGATGCGACTCATAGCAAAAGTTGGAGAATTTGAAATGGATAAGGTGATCCTAGATCTAGGATCAGAGGTAAATGTTTTGACTAAGCAGACATGGGAACAGATGGGTAGCCTAAGTTAGTCAGATCTCCTATCCATTTGAGATTAGCAAATCAACAGAGGGTATCGCCACTGGGTCGACTACCACAGGTGCCAGTTGACATTGACGGAGTTCATAGCTTTGCAGACTTTGAAGTTATAGAAATCATTGGCGATAGTATACCATATCCAGCATTACTAGGCATTGATTGGGCGATCGGTAACATGGTCGTTATCAACCTAAAGAGAAGACAAATGACCTTTGAGGATGCGCAAATCCGGGTCATCGCACCGTTGGATCCTCTTCAGGGTCCTATATACATTGAACCTATCTGAGCAGAGGATGAGGCACGTAACATGGAGAGTCTCTATCAGATGAATATGAACCAGATTGACTAAATCAATCCAACCGCAGAAGGGAACATTAGTTGGGGATGCGACAGCTCATGCACAGCAGATTCGGATGTTGGTCTAGAGAACTGGCAGAATAGACTTTACGAAGTCTTAGCCCGTAGATGTGCATATCTGACTAAGTCACTGGGATGGATCGGAGCAGACCTTAAGGATATTCTGTCGTTTGATGGCTTAGCGGATGTCGATTATTTTTTATACCAGTTTGAACAACAAGTTCCTAATGAGCAGAGGATTGCAGCTATGGACCTTGCAGTACGAGCCACACCTGCAAGATGGTGGTATGCACATAAAGAGAATATCACATCATAGGATGATCTTAAGAGATTGATGGCGATCATATTCTCTACTGACAGGGAGTATGTCTAGCAAAAATACACAGGAGAAAGTGACCCCAGGTCGCATATTCATATTTGTGAACAGAATTGGTCGGACATTCCCGAGGATAAATGGGTTCACCGATTCATTCACACTTTGGACACAGTTCCAAAGAATTGGTACACTGAGATAGAGTTGCATAGAGGAACAACTACATGGCCACTTATGATAGACAGCTTTGAACTCACTTTCGCTTTTGAATCTGAGTACCCAAGCATTAATCAGGATTTAGATGTTATAAAGATTAAGATCTTTGAGGACTGTACCCTATCCGTACATACTCAACCTGAGTGGGCCATCTAGTTAGAAGAGGTGCTCGAGTGCTATAACTTTGCATCAGAGCCAGAGGATGAGGATGAGGATCCTCGTAACATCAACATTCTAGATTCAAAAGGAACTTGCGATGTTGATGGACTGAAGCTAGAGACTCCAGCTATCATGGAGCCTATCAAGATTAAGAAGATCAACATTGGCACAGACATAGAACCAAAGATTGCATCCATTAGAGACTATTGGAACGATGAAACAGTAGGACAGATTGTAGACTTGCTACATGACTATCAGGACCTATTCCCCACCAAGTTCACAGAGATGAAGGGAATAGTTGGAGACCTGAGAGTAATGAGGATACCATTGAAAGAGGATGCTAGGCCAGTCAAGCAGCATCCATACAGATTAAATCCTCACTATAAAGAAAAATTTAAGGACGAGATCGATAAGATGCTAGCAGCAGGAATCATTGAGCCCATAGAAGAAAGTGAATGGGTTAGTCCCATGGTCGTGCAAGAAAATAAAACCAAAGGAGACATCAGGATCTGTGTCGACTTGCGTAAACTCAACGATGCATCACTTCATGATCCATTTCCGACACCTTTCACTGATGAAGTGTTAGACAATGTGGGAGGACAGTAGGTCTACTCCTTCACTGATGGATTTTCAGGCTATCACCAGATCAGAATCCATCCAGAAGATCGATCTAAGACCACTTTTGCGACAGAATGGGGCTCATTCCAGTATACGGTAATGCCCTTTAGTCTTAAAAATGTACCAGCTATCTTTTCTAGAGTAGTAGTTGCTATATTTAAAGAATACATCCATAAATTCATAGAGGTTTATTTTGATGATTGGACTGTATTTGGATTAATTGACAAGCACATGGGAGATTTAAGACTGATGTTAGAGAAATGTAGGCAGTACTAGATTTCTCTGAACTTGAAAAAATGTATATTATGTGCACCATTTGGTATTTTGTTGGGTCATATTGTCTGTAGACAGGGCTTGATGGTAGATCCCACAAATATTGCCATCATTGTAAACCTTCCAGTACCCAACTCAGTCAAGCAGTTGAGGACAGTACTTGGTCATATCGGGTACTACAGAAAATTTATCAAAGGTTATGCAAAGATCACAGCACCTATGGAAAAGCTGTTAAAGAAAGATGTAAAATTCCTATGGAATGAGGAATGCCAGAAAAGTCTAGACACACTTAAAGAGAAGATGGTTACAGCACCCATCTTGGTATTCCTAGACTGGACCAAGCCATTTCATGTACATGTGGATGCATCTGGCATCGCACTGGGGATCATCTTAACACAACCAGGAGAAGGAGGCATCGATCACCCTATCGCATACTCAAGCAGAAAAATATCCACCACAGAAAAGAACTACACCACTACAGAAAGAGAAGGATTAGCCATGGCGTATGCTCTATAGAAATTCAGGCACTACCTGCTAGGTGCCTCATTCAAGATGTTCACTGACCACTCCGCTTTGAAGTACTTGGTCAATAAGCCAGTGTTAGGGGGACGAATCTGCAGATGGTTACTCCTATTTCAGGAGTATGATTTTGAAATCATTGTGAAACCAGGAATATTGAATGCAGGACCAGATCATCTGTCGAGGATAGACTTAGGAGAAGAGCCAAGTAACCTAGAGGACAACTTCCCCGATGGGCAATTGTTTTCTATTCAGATCGCAGACGAGTACTATGCTGATATCATTCACTTTCTCACTACAAGATGGGCACCTGTTGAGTTTACTAAGCAGCAAAAGAAGCAGTTGGTTGTCAAAGTAGCAGACTTCACCTTGATCGCAGGATAGCTATACAAGTTAGGTCCAGATGAAGGCTTGCATACATGCATCATGCCGAAAGAGAAAGAGGCCATTATCAGAGAAGCACATTTCAGTACCGCAGGAGGTCATTTCACAGGAAAGCCGACTACGCAGAAAATCCTGGCCACAGGATTATGGTGGCCTACTTTGCATAAGGATACTAAGGAATTTTGTAGATGCTACGATATCTGCCAGAGGGTAGGAAAACCTTCGCGGAGAGATGAAATGCCACTGTGACCACAGATTACGCTGCGAGCATTTGACAAGTGGGCTATAGACTTTGTGGGTCCTATCAACCCACCTGGAAAATGAACTGGTGTGAGATACATCATCACAGGAATGGAATACCTCACCAGATGGGCGGAGGCTAAAGCAGTAAGAAATTGTGATGCTTCTACAGCTCCACAGTTCCTCTTTGAGAACATCATCAGTAGATTTGGATGTCCAGTAGTTTTGATGAGTGATCAAGGCACCCATTTCTTGAACCACACCATTGAGGCCTTGACGGAAGAATTCCAGATACAGCACCATAAGAGCACTCCCTACCACCCACAAGCTAATGGTACGGTGGAGGCCTTTAACAAGTTTCTAGAAAATGCTCTTACTAAGATCTGAAATAGTCAGAGAAATGATTGGGACCTCAGGGTTAATGCTGTGTTATGGGCGTATAGGACGACATGCAAGAAAATTACAGGACATACACCTTTCAGCTTGGTGTATGGACAAGAGGCTGTTATGCCTATGGAGTATATTATTCCCAGTCAAAGAATTGCTCAGATCACCAGGATGACAGACACAGACATGAAAAATGAAAGGCTAGCACAATTGCTTGCCTTAGAGGAAGATAGGTTCATCGCAGGATTCCATCAGAAAGTGCAGAAGGCACGAGAGAAAGCTTGGCATGAAAGGCATGTCAAGAACAAGATTTTTCAGATAAGAGACCTAGTCCTCCTCTACGACAGTAAGTTTGTGAAGTTTCCAGGAAAATTCAAGAGGCATTGGTTGGGGCCATATCAGATACAACAAGTTACAGAGGGAGGTGGCNTCAGTAAATTGTTTGCGCAGGTGATGCGGTGAGGCATCGCAGCAAGGTGATGTTTCCCTGTGCCACATAACCAGTGTTGAGAAAGGATAGAAGGCCAGTCAATTCACCTTCTGACAGGCAGTTAATGAAGAAATGACTGGTATACCTTACCATAGATTTGGCAACAGCAGAATGACTTTTCCATATTTAGTAAATCTTCGACGAGACAGGCGCCTGCACATAGGTTTCGAGGGAAATTTGATCGGATTTCAGCATTCAATGAGGATTGAAACGATGGGTGTGGTCTCGTCCATGCAATTAATATCACCGACAGGTTCAGCCTAGATGACCATTGCGTCCGGGATTATCGCCTTCAGCATAAAAGCAGAGATCATTCATTCAGGATGGTTACTTTTGCAAAGAGCCGAGATCTATAGAGTAAGTTGTTAAGTTTTCCCTGTGCAGAGCTAGTTTCATTATAGAGTGCTGTGATTTCCCTATTTCGCAGCCATTGCCACTCTGGAGTATTGTGCCCAGTGGGTTCTGTCTGAGAAGGAACCTTTAGAAGACATTGTGAGACGATTCGAGCGTGGAGGCCTTGTGTCCGCTATGGAGACACCACCCAAGAGTATGAAACCAAGTTCATCATAGGCCAGACAGCTACCAAGGATGCGGATTCAAGCGCTGGATGTAGAGGATGTCATCAAAGTCTTTGCTGTAGAGAAGCAGAAAGATGAGCCAATTTTTGAAGATAAGAAAGCAAAGCAGACGAATGATGAGAAGAAATCTCCAGCCAGGAAGAAATAAAAATGAGAAAAAGAAGGCAGTGGGAGAAGGGAGATGACCTATCTCATTAGCTAAGAGAAGAACAAGAAGTTCCAAAGGTCAAGAATGAAAATATGCGGAACCCAAGTAGCGTGAATACTGGAGCGAGTTGCTAAGAAGAAAAGTGAAAGGGAAAACAAACCAAACAAGTAGAACTTCAAGATGCAGACAAAGGCTTGTTCTCAGAATGGAATTCCCGGTTTGTATACCTTTGCATAGGAAGGCTCCAAACTGAATGAAATGTTTGCGAAGGCTGGAAGATATAGATTTTCCTTATGATAAAATTTCTAACCCAAATAAAGAGGAAAGGATATATGTGGAAGACTTATCAAAACCTGAAGATCCTTAAAAGGTATCGCAAGCGACGAGAGCGAGAGAATGACAATAAGGGAAGGAAAGATAAGAGAGACCAACGAACTAAGTTACAGAAGCTATGCAGAACGAAGTCGCAGGACTTCGGGACAAATTTAAACGGACTTCGCAGGAAGCCAAGGAGAAGCTACAGCAGGAGAAGCCCGCTGGTAGTGGCTCGAGGACGAGCCACAAGTAAGTGTTAGGGGACTGTTGGAGTAGGGTCCTGTAGCTACAGGAGAAGCTTCCATTTTGGTGGATAGATAGTTTTGGTGAAGATATAAGTGATAAGGTAAAGCTACGATGCCGTAGCATGTTTCTAGCTGCAGATCAAAGCCAGAAACTGTGACTATCGGGACAGAGAAGTCAAAGAAGATGACAGTGCCTAAGTGGCTGAGAGGAGAGAGCTCACCCACTGATTTCAAGTCAGCGGCCGAGAAGAGAGAGCTCACCCACTGCATTCAAGGCAGTGGTAGAAGACAGGAGGGCTTAGCTACCCTCATAAAGGAAAAATGGAAACGAGGCCAAGGAATTGAAGATAAAGGATAGAAAGGGAAGCGGCTCCCAGTACCCATGGTCAGCACCAGGAAGCATGGAAGACTGTAGAGAGCAGTGGTGTGAAGGAAAGTGACAGTTCGAGTATAGATAGACCGACTGTCATTAGTTAGGGTTTTGAGTTACTGTTGGGACAAGCCCACAGTGTTGTAATGGCGAGACCTTCGGGCCGCCTATAAAGGGATTTATTTTGAATTGTAAAAGGTTAGCTAGTAGGCCATTTGATTAGATATTCAGATAGATAGGGTCAATTAGTCTGTTAGTTCACCGTCATTTTGTATTGTAAGAGTCAAGCTCTGGTTCTGGATTCAGCCTATAAAACCTTACTGTAACCAGCAGCTGGCTCATAGAAGCATGTATGTAATAATCCGCAGGGATTGACAGAGAGAGAGAGAGAGAGAGAGAGAGAATATTGTAAGAAGGCAATATAGAGAAAGAGAAGAGATCTAGGAGAGAAGGGCTCCTGGCAGTGAGTGTGGAGTTACCCAGAAGATCTCTAGCTGCACGCAGGTTGCAGCAAAACTGTGTACTCTCTCAAGATATAATAAACACAGTTTTGTGGACGTAGCTTCTACCTTGGAAGTAAACCACATAAAACCAATGTGTTATGTGATTATTTCATGTGATGGTGCTTTACTTGGTTGATATCTGTTATCTATTACATGAATGTTGTATATCAGTTAGTAAATGCCTGTATGTCTCATTCAGTTACAGCATTATTGAAGGTTAAAGGTAGATTTACATGCATCGAGCGTTTGCATATGAGTTTATCAGTGCTTGTTTCACACACTAACAAGTCATTCTGTTAAAGTGTTTCTAGTATACTTATTCAGCCAGTTAAGTATAGTTGAGGTAGAGTGTGTTGAACTGTGGAAGTTCACGTCAGAGTGTTTAATATCTTGTTGAAAGTTAGCCAAGTCATTCCACCCAGTGCGATAGCCTTTGGACCGTGAAGGTCACAGTGGGCTGTACTATAGTAGATATCGTGTTGACAGTAGGAAATATCACACCGTCAGAGGAGTTGCAGTGTGAGATAGCGCAGATCACGGGTTAAGAGGAAGAGAGAGTTGTGCATCGCCAGAGTTGCTGCGATGCGATAGGAGTCCTTCCCCTGTCAGAACCCGCGAGCTAAGAAGAGCTGCGAGACCCCAGGATGCTATAGAACCTGGTCAAACACACTTGAGTCTTTGGCCAACCCATTAAAATCACTTCGGGTGAGACTTCAGGCCGCTCCGCGGTCTGTCGCCGAAAGGGCCAGTGAGCTAGGGGTGTTGTTGGTACATTACAA
The DNA here is from genome assembly GCA_001517045.1 of Pseudotsuga menziesii. Classification (NCBI taxonomy): domain Eukaryota; kingdom Viridiplantae; phylum Streptophyta; class Pinopsida; order Pinales; family Pinaceae; genus Pseudotsuga; species Pseudotsuga menziesii. Next base: position 249,752 of record LPNX010561816.1, on the reverse strand, counting down.
TAAACCCGGGTCTGCCCATGATAACCAACATTCTTCCTGCGCATTTTTACTGGCCCAACACATAGAGTTCAAGGCTGAATTGGATCCTATATCCCATCACATATTACTTACAGGTGAATCCTTCAACTGGGTACAAATCCCGTTAGTGGTGCTCAAAGAAGCAATTGAAAAATATCAGAAGATTTTGACATCTAGGAAGCTGAATTTCTACATGTTCGGGTATGTCAAGAATGTTTTCTATGCGACTTCTTCATTCCTGACCATGGGATGGAATTGGACCAAGACATCTCCATTGGTCCACATTTATTGTTCAGATATGTGAGAGGATAACTTTGTCCCTCAGATATATGAAATTTGCATTAGGAAAATTTTGAGGTCTAAAATGGGCCTCATAAGAGATGCAATAAAATATTATGAGTTAGACATTTTGTAGGGAAGGTATATTTACAACTCATCTATTACACTATAACCAATGCAACTATGGTTAAGTTAAATTGAAAAGATGTCTGAAATAAAACCAGTAAAAAAATCATCTTTGATATGACTAAAAGTAAAGTACTTTTAAGTACATAAATTACTTTTGAATATAATATGATGAATGTACTTATAAAGTAATGTACTCATAAAATAAAATATATTAATTTTGAAATTTGAAACATAAGTTACTTTTTCAATATTCAAAAAATGTTTTTAAACCATGTATTTATAATTTTGAATTTAAACATAAAGTTAAATTTAAATGAATAAATTGTCATTTCATATATATATATATATATATATATTAAAAATAAAAATTAATTTTAAAATATAAATATAAAATTATAAATTAAAAAAAAACATTATTAAAATTGATTTTTCATGTTTTTAATACACCTTCAAAAACACATGTAAACTCATTTTTAATAGTTTCTTATGATATATATTATGGATATCACATATCGTTTTTAATGTAATAATTAATAACATCACTAAATAAATTTAAAAAAAAAAATATTAATATTGGAATGAAGGAATAATATATAAATTTCTACCACTAAAAAGTTGAGTTAATATTAAGCAAATGAGATTATTTGTAATAAACATTATTATTATATGTAATAAATTTTTTAATAATATAATATCTTATTATGATATAATAGTTTATTCAACTTCCTACATTAAGGTTTTATGTGTGTATTTGATTTTGTAACTTGAATGTATGTCTCTAATTTATGTTGGTATAGATGTAGGTGTTTCAAAGGTTAAAAGTTGATAGTAAAATATGAACCTTAAATAATACCTAAATTTAAAAAAAATGGTATTAATATTAAAATTCAACTTCATGAGAATATATATAGTAATTTATTATAATATAATATTTTATTTTTATAAAATAAATAAATATATTTTTATATTTAAATAATAATTATAATAGATTATTATATATAATAAGTATTTAAAAACAAAAACTATTAATCATCAAATTGTTTTTATTATAAGATCAAATTGTTTTTATTATAAGATGTTAAGTGATTTTGATTTTAAATAAATATTTGACATATATATTTTAAATATAGAAAAAGTAATTACATAATTTTAGTTTTGAATATACAATTTGTTTTTTGGTATTTGTAATTTATTTTATATTGAAATATAAAAAAATAATTACATTTGAATAAAACATTTAGTTTTTTGGTATCTGTAATTTATTTTATATTGAAATATAAAGAATACTTTTGTTTCTAAGTACTTTAGTACATTTATATTATATTCACAAATAATCTATGAGTACTATTTTCATAATGAGTACATTACTTACAACATTGATATAGTTAACTACGATTTTTCACTCACCATTTACAATTTGACAAATAAACATCCTTAACTCAACCAATGCCACCTCAACTATTATAGATGATGTCATCCTCTAGAATGTGATTGGTTCTTTTAAAGTGGATTTTGATAGTACATTTTTTACCTCAAAATTTCCCTAATGTGACCACTTTCAGAGAGCGTTAGAGCTCTGATTTATTTCATGGGGGATTGGTATGTAGGTGAGTACTTTACCTACATCCAGACTTGAGGAAATAATATAGTTCATCTTCTACCAAGGATAGTCCTGGACAGAATGGTCTTACAAGAGATTGCATATCAGACTGTCATAGATGGGGTTTTCCCAAATCTTGCATAATCTAAGAGGAAATGTTGGTCAAATTTCCCTTTGAATTTGGGATTCTTGAAATTATCAAATTCTACTCATGCTACTATCCTCGAGAAATTCAATAGAAGAAATGAACTTAGGCGAGGCGCCCAAAATATTGCATGATCCCAAGTCTTTACTGGAAAAACATTTTGTGCAAGAGCATACTAAAATTGCATATGCCCATCAGTATGCTCCTGATGATTCTATATAAAGAGGGGCTATTGATTTTTCAGAGGTGATGAGCAGGATTCCCACTCCTTTAGAGAATATTCACTTGTTCCAATATCAGAAGGAGATGAAAACCTCTGCCCTACGTTTCAGAGAACTTCGGTTGAAAGTGAAAGAGGATGTACACAAACATAATGCAGAAAAGGAGGCCAGGGAAGCATTAACCAGCTCTTCCATTGTTCCTGCTGAAAATTCAAAGGATAAAGGAAAAGCGGTTATTGAAGGCCTTGAGAAATCACAACCTTCCTCCACATTGGAGATCCTACACAGGGCAACAGATTTCAAGAAAGGCTTGGAGAAGCTTAGCTCAGAAGTAGAAGCAAAAGCAACTATGGACCAACCTTAATAAAAGAGGTAGGAATTCCAGGAGGTCATTCGACAAGTCCATCCGCAGGAAGAAATCCCTCAACCTCCACCACAAGCAATTCAAAGGGCGGAGCATCTTGAACAATAAGTCCTCCAAATTCCTCCAATTCAGTAGGTAGAACCATTTCCCCAAGCCAATGTTGAGGTACATGGGATCCACAATGATCTGGAGGAGAAAAATAGTCCTTCTACCTATCCTATTGATGTTTTCACTTCCATGACCTCAACCACTACCACCACCCAGTTATTTGGGAGTATTTTTTATTCCTAATTTCCACAATATTATTTTTCCGAGATCATTTTATCTCAAATTCTTTCTTCTACCAGTGGCACGCCCTTGGTACCACATCTATACCTCCCTCTACTTCCCATATTCTTTCAACCTCATCAAGGCTTCACACTACCCTAACATCCCCACATTCTTTTATTCCACAATTAGATACTCCTTCCATCCCTACAATTTCTTTCTCTAAAACTTCTACACCTATTCCCACTTCTATTTCTTCACCCCTTCCACCTATTATTCCTACACCCTCTACCATTATTCCACCCCTCAGTATGGAAATTCCCATTCTTGAAACTTCCCATCCTAAACCTTTGGTTGCTATTCATGAGGGAACCATCTCCACATTAGAGGATATGGTGGATTTGGTGAAGACACAGTGGTTTCTCTGGGAAAATACTTCTGGAGCAGGAAAGCTATGGAGGTGGAGAAAAAAGGGATCCAAGAGAAAAAGGGAAGGCACATTCAAGAAAGGGGTATTCCCACATCATATTATTTGGAAAAGGGAATCCTCCGATACCAAACAAGAAGCCCTAGCCACAACAACTGCAATGGGAGATTTTGTTGGAGCCAATTTTAATTCAATGTCTCAATTGAACAAAGAGATAGAAGATAAAGATTAGGAACTGCAAAAGTCCAAACAAGACTTAGCACAAGTAAAGGCACACCATATCGAAGAGATTCAACATTTGAAGAACGAGTATGAGGAGAAGCTGAAGCAACTTCAAGGACATAACGACTATCTCAAGCGGCAAATTAAGAAGGCATATCACCTGACTAAGAAACATGCTGATAAGATTTCAATCTTTGAGCAACATATTAAATATCTCCGGCTTGCATCTACAACCTCTTCTCCAAATTCATAGGAGAAGAATTTAAGCAATTAGCTTGCAAAATACATGATGAGTATTATCAAGGGATGGTTAATTTGTTTAAATGATTTAATGAAATGCAGGAACTGTATAATGAATTTGAACACGAATAAGATATTCTCCATGATCACCACAGGAGGTGAAAGTAAGCAACTAGAGCTTATGACAACATCATAGACTGGCAAAAGTACATCAAAGAAAGACCAGTCAATCTGCCAATCTTAGATAAGCTTAATATGAAGAAATCGAGGTCACGATTGAAACATGGGAAGGTATTTGTGATTAGGTGGAATCCATCATTAAAATGTACAAATGGCATACAAGAGTAGGTGGTTTTCCTCAGAGACACTGCTCAGTTATCTGGATCTACCACCCTTAGATCCTATTTATGAGGCTATGCCTCCAAAACTGAAATTGGAGTAAATCAAGAATGATTTTACTAAAGTCACGGAGAAGATATTGGATATCACTCAACTCACCATGGAGGAAATTAGGTAGTTGATTGAGACACATCTTGCTTCATTAATGCAGATTGATCTGTTCCTCAAAGAATGGCTGAAGATCAAGAAAAAGGAGATTGCTTCCTTAATATGTAAAGCCGAATTGCATCTAGAGAATGCTCAATTTAAGGAAATCCAAGATTTAATGGATACATTTTCCAAGTGGTGTTCTTCCCTTAGCAAATCATGAAACTGAAATATTTGGTAATCCCACATATTGGGAATTGTTTTTCTTTGTACAATTTTGTAATTTTATTTAAAGGGAAGGGTACCTCCCAAAAAAGGGAGAGTGGGATTAATCCTAAGGGAGCCACATGAGAAGGGACTACCACAGATGTATTAGGAAAGATTTGTAATTTTGGAATGTTGTAATTTTTTGAAAGTTGAATAAAATTACATTGTTACTTATGCTATGTTCTTTTCTTATTCATTAAATGTGTTTCATGAATTCTAGTATTTATTTTATCTTCCTGACATGTTAATCATTGGTTGTTTTTCTAATAAATGTGTTGATTTATGTATAGATGTCTCTTTACAATCTTAAGAAATTAAATGCGTATTGAGTAAATGTGTTTTTTCGATTCACATACTCTTTTATGTAACTAATGAATTTTTATTGATCCCTAATACTAATTTTTTAATTGGTATTACCTGATAGGACAGTTTTGAATTTATAATACTTTGGATAAAGCATTGCAATTGTCACTTTTAGTTTTATTTAAAGTTGATTAAAGAAAGTAAACTTGATTTATATTTTTATACATTGATTAATTATTTCCCTGTCATCAATTGTATATAATAACTTCCCTGCCTGAAACCTGTTACAATCATTGTCTTAGTTTTCTCAGGCAGTTTAGTCTAGAACCCAGTTACTTAAAACCTTTCTCAAACCTTCCTTGAGGGAAGAGTAGATCTCTTAGATCTGAAAATAATTACGCCAGTGGAGGCCTTATATCCAAAGGATCTGGTAATCCCAAACAACTTAGGGATAGTATCATCTCCATGTGGGATCGATTTGAATCGTTTCTGGTTGGACTATTTCCTTGTGTTGATTTCCTATAGATTTTCCAGCAATCTACAAGACCAGACTATCAACAATCACCCACCATAGTCATGGAAGATTCAACCGATTATGTCCCACCGTAGATGGAGGCCCCAACAACCACTCAGAAGGAGACAACAAGTTTTGCATAGACCACTCCATTCGTGAAACCAAAACTCATTAGGATGTCTAGAAAAGACAAACCAGGTCCATCTGAAACCACATGGGGAAATCAAACTAGTAACCGGAAGAGGAAGGAAAAAACAACAACAACCCTAGAGCCACCCCCACCGGAGGATGAATATTCTGAAATAAGAAATTTGATGCCACCTTATATCCCACCTAGACGTACTGATATGCTAAAAGTTAAAATCCCAAAGTGGATAGGAGCTCCGTTGATAGAACCATTGGTGCCAAAAGGAATGAAGGTGTTGATGGATATCATGCCAAAATTTAGTAAGCTATCTTTTGCTGAGTAAGCATAGAGACCTGGATCGACAAAACTACATGGATACTGTATAGGACATGCCTCAGGCAACCAAGTGATTTGTTGTAAAGGAATGGGATAGAGGATTGGAGCAGTCTTGCATACTATTGCTGGTATATATGCCACATTTTGACCGCAACATACCAATAAATATGTGTGTTAAGTAACTGTTGGTATTATTTCATGGTGGATTCCTATGGTTGGGAAATCCTATACCTATAGATGTTGAACTTATTGTAGTCATCACAGGCCTACCATTCACAGGAATGGACCCAACGCCACTTCTCAAGAAGGATCAAGAAGCGACGAAAACTGCTCGAATGAAGAAAAAATATGATGTAGTAAGATATAAAAGAGGATTTCAGATCGAATCCATTAATGAATATACCATCCTCTTTGCTGCAAAGGTGGGCCTCGAAGTTACTACACAAGATGCATCCAGAGCAATGTACTACGGGAGAAATTACGCTCGCTGAACTATGTGTAGAGGGAGTTCAATTCAATTAGTGTTAGTTCTTGCTGAATGAGCTCCTACAAGATGACATTGACATGTAGGAAAAAATTAGGGAATTTCACTACTCATGGCTGTTAACTTTAATTTCATTTATAGCATGGTATGACCCACCAAATTACCAAGCAGTATATCTACTGGTGAACTCCATAGGAGCGAGATACTCAAACCTTTGGCTTGACAAGACTAAAAGGGAATGACAGACATAAAATAAAATTGGATTCTTTATGCATGGTGAATCCATAAGGCACCAGGTAAAGTACATGCACTGATTAGATGACCACACTATTCAGAAATTTCATCAAGTTGTTAGATTTGAGATTGGTGCACACCACGTCAGAATGCAGTTGCACTAGGACCAACAACGTCAAATTTTACTGATGAAATTCATAATGATAGAGAATGAGGTTGAATAAATTGTTGATGACTGGCCATGGTAATGGCACATTCTGGTTCCATAGGATCAAATGTGATAACAGGAAGAACAATTGCAAAAATAAATCCCACCACCAACAGAATAAGTGAATGAAGAAGAAAATCCACTGGACAATTTGGACTCAATAGAGAGTCATTCCCACTCAACCCTGACAGAGCCAAAAATAGAAAAGAAAGCAGAAGAACCTCATATGGAATAGGTAGAGTCCTGAAGGAAGAAGAGGAAGATGAAGGTTGATCGAAATGAAAATACCATCATCCTCGACAATGAATACATGCAAATGATGACTGAGGAAATAACTAAATCTACGTAGACAAGATTCAAAACCACAGAGGAGTGACAGGAAGATCTTTTAGGTACAATTGCTGATATGCTCAAATTTTTGTGTAATGTGGTTGAAGATGTTAAAATTATTGTAGAATGTTCATCCCCAACCATTGAGCTAGAGGACCCACCAGAGACTTCAAATATGGAACTAACTAGAACAACAGTTTCGGTTCCACCAATAAAAGTAGAAGTGTCGGGAGTATTTCTTGAACTAGGAATTCTAGATTTTAATGATGTTTCCAGGGACATCAACCAGATAACCATATATTTCTCAAATGGAGGTGAATGAAGTATACACAATATAGAGTGTTGTAGTTGCAGAAATAAAAGTGTGAGAATGCACCTTGGTTAATCAAGCGAAGGCCACAAACAAAAGTATCAAGAAGATGAAACTAGTAGTATAGGAAACTGAGTAGAAGATGAATAAATGAGAAGAGAACCATCAAAAAATCGATAAGGAAGTAGCTCTATTTTGTAAAAACTTTCCCGAATATGGAATAATAGAATAAATGGCGTCAACCACCAAAGTCACTTGACTTGGATAAATAATAGAAGACCTATGAAGGGGGATCACACAATTTTAAGAGCGTGTGCAACCAAGCACGCCCCCATAAGTGTTGGAGGAGAGAAGGGAAACATCAAGTGAAGCTGTGAAGAAAACAAAAAAAGCGGAAATGATATGTGATAATGTGTTCGACCAAGTCTCTCAGGTTTGGGAAGCATTAATGGACGATGTAGAATTAGAGAAACTTGCAAATGAGTTAACAACAGTTGAAGGAAATATTTCTCAAATACGGAATGAAATGAAGCAGTTACCTGTAGCACAGAAAATGACTAAGGAAATAGAAATGAGGAAATTACAGTAGTAAGTAACAGTGTTGTGCACAGAACAACAACACCGCATAGAAAAGGTGGAAGAGCTGTAAGCTAAAGCGGAAAATGTTACCTGCATCATTCAGTATGTACACCAGAAGGTGCATGAAGAAGCGACATTGATAGAGAAGGTAATGTCGGAACACATCAATTTCGACCTTGATGCAGAAGGAAGAGGAATAAGTGCGACTGGAAGAAGAACATGTGACAAAAATCCTGGAATATTTTCGCAGTAAATTCGACAAAAGAAAGGAAGTGGAGGAATGACTTTGAGTGGCTTGGGATGATCCACAGGGGTGNAAGAAGAACATGTGACAAAAATCCTGGAATATTTTCGCAGTAAATTCGACAAAAGAAAGGAAGTGGAGGAATGACTTTGAGTGGCTTGGGATGATCCACAGGTGTGTGTTGGGGGCCTGTTGGGCCTAAGGAAAGGAAATCAAAATTCATTCAGAATTTTTCCCAAGTATGGAGAAGAGCTAAGTAAGGAATAAGAGAAAGGAGTTGTGACAGAGGCACCAACATGAAAGAAGAAGAGAAAGGAGCTGTGATAGAGGCAACAACAAAATAAGGAAGAGGCATCGACATAAGAAGGATGAGGAGTGACAAAAGAAGGAAGAGGAAACGACAGAAGAAGTATGAGGAGCAATAGAAGAAGGAAGAGCTACGATAGAAGAAGTAGCATGACAGAAGGAAGGAATGCGACAAAGAAATATGCAACAAAATACCCGTACTAGAAGGTGTGCAAACGACATAATGGTTGGAAAATGACAGTAAGGAAAAACGACTAGAAAGGTACATGCCATAAAGATCATGGGTACGAGTTCGGATAGAGTCGAAGGAAGCCACATGTATGAAGATATTGTTGTAAGTCAGTCCGTTAGCGCATATTATTAGGTGTCACTAGGATAGGAAAGACATCATGTTGGCTAAGTATAGGAATCTGAATAAGAAAGAAACAGGTAACGAGTCTGTAATAAGTCTGTAAATGAGTCTATAAAGAGAAGAACCAAAGCTATATTCTGGTTAGGATATAGTTAGATTATGTACTATTAGTTCCTGATCATTATTAGTTGTTTGTAATTGTTGTCTATTAGAGGTAGCTGAGTGCATTTTGAGTTGAAGAATCTGCATCTAAGTGCGCAAAAGTGTAGGAAAGGTTGAGTTGATCTAGGCTATGTGCGGATCTTTAGTAGAGTTGAGTATGAAGAGAGCAGAGGAGAATATCATAGAGAATGAGAGGAAGAATAAGTCTATAAATTTAAAGAAGAAGATCTAGAGTAGAGTCTACAGCTTAGTGCGCAGATGAAGGGTGCATATATTTCTCATTCCAGATGAAGAGAACCTTGTGCTTTTTTCCCAGATGGGTTTCCATGTTAACTTCTTTGTATTTGTGTGAATGATTGAATGTGTTTGAGTTATCTGTATAAATGTTGCAGTGAATGAATGCTTATAAGTTTTCTCATGAATGAATAGATGTTTACCATTCATGCTGTTATCAGTTAAATGCACTTATACTGCACATGGGTTGGTCTTAGAATCATTACACAGGAATAGTTGAGTTAAAATCTAAATTTTAATAATAAGCATAATTAATCCACCCTCAAGATTCGTTGAGCACATTGGTATTCGACTAAGGTACTATAAATCCCCCACCCAACTAGGGAAATGTGGTTTTGGTAGTTACCCAATAAGGAAGGAGAGATATCTTGGTCAAGATTGCATCTACATCACAGGTTCTGTCGACTGGGATTTGCTCTGTCGGGATGATATCTTGGGCTTTGTTGTGCTAAAAAAAAGGGATTGAACATGGTTCGGGATCCCAATAGGAGGGACACAAAATCCAAAACAGAGGATCTTTCAAAGAATTCCTTTTATAGGCGACGTCATGGGGTTGTTCACCTCCATACTTTTTCATCACCATCATGGGAAATTTCATGAATTGGAGATAGATTATCATCGTCACTTAAAACCTATATCAAAGGAGACTCCTTTTGTTGTTGTATCGTAACAGGAATGGAAACCGTAGCCAAACTATGAGTGAATCAACATGTTCTCACAGAATTTGAATCCTTTTGTTTGAGTTTAAATTCACAGTAATAGGACTAATATTTGTTTCGACATCTTGCTAACCCATCTAGCTTCTGTGTAGGTATACTACGAGTTTTCATAGACTGCGATGGATTGAAAAGAATTTTGACAATTAGAATAATATCTTTCTCTGCAAAATCACACCCTAAATCCTTCACCAAGATATGGTTACTAACACTTGCCTCTTTAGTGTTTAAATTGGAGTTTAACTTAGAAGGTTCATCCATAGAGGATCATCTCCTTTTCTGTCGGATCTTAGGGAGAGGAGAAGGCAAAAATTGGGTCTCCCCAAAATTATTTTCATTTAAAAATTGATCCCAATTCTTTTTTTTTGTAAGCAAGCACCCACAGAGTTTCGAACCGGTGACCTTATGCAATGAGTGCCTTAACATTACACCCATCCATCATCTACTCTACACCCCGTGGGCTTAGAATTGATCCCAATTCTTACCCATCATAGACAACTGGTATTGTATCATGATTTTGAGTAAACCATGGTGGAATAAGCTTCGGTCTTGATCCCCTATTGTATTTTGGACCACATAAGCCATATTTTCCAAATTATTCAATAAGAAGCAAGGTAAATTTACCCTAGAACACTTGAACACCATAAGAAGCATGAGGTGATAAAAATGTACACACGAAAAACATACCATCGCAAGTGATGTACCTTATAATTAGCTGTATAAGAGGCCACCATTCATGTTTGAGGAAATTCACTGGATATCCATGTTTATCATTGAAATTATATGGCAGAGGGAACATGAAATGTTTCCACTTCGCTCTGTTACTTTATCTCTTCTTAAACCATATTTCACCCTTTTGTGGAAGCTTCATAGCCTTTCCTATGAGGTCTTAAGTAATAATTAAACACAGGTTCCCAATTTGGGAAAAGTTTTCTCTAAGTGACAGATAAAATTGTTGGGTCACTTCTATATGATTCCCATTAAAAATTTTAAAGAAGTCACCCCAAGTGATTTTCTCAATCAATTGAGAAGACTCAGGTTCAAGTTCCAATAGTTCACTACCAGCTGGTTCAAATCTACACAGGGGAGCCATTGTTTCAACACTCAACTAATAAACATGGTAATTTTTAGAGTGGCCATAAACGTGAATGGGAAACGAAAACCAGATCAATATAAACCTCTACAAAAACCACAAATTCAACCATTATCGTGACCAAAATGATACAAGTTTCATCATAGGGTTTGACGAATCAATGTTATTGATGGTACACGCAGCGAAATTATGGTCTCCTACATAAATTATAAATAGAAATGACCTTCATAGATCACATACCCAAATGAAATGACACACATATCATAGATGTACCATATTAAAAAGTGGCACACATCATTCAATGGTAGAGTGATTCATGGTTTCGATCCTAGTTAGAGTAGAAGACAAATGTCACATAAAATTCACTGACAGTTTCATTTGCATGAGCACCATTGTAGCTAGGGTAAATTGCAAGTTTAGGTTTGAATAATCATTTAATAACATTTTTAAGATAATTCTTAGATTATATCATTAATAAACATTATTACTCTAACCATTACATAAGATAATAAATGCATTTTATCACTTATAATTTACCTAGAATGATAAACAAAACATGAATCCTTGGTATTAATCAACATGAGAAGATCACGTGGGAAGGATGAGATTAAAATCATAGAAGAAAATTTTGACTTGGTATCTAAATGAGATTAGTCTACTGTCAATTTAATGAAACATTAAATAAAACTATATCATCATTAAACAAATATAATCAAAAGTTAAATATATGTAAAGAAAATATGATTATATGGTAAGCAAATTTAACAACTGCTAAATTGATTATCAGTGATACCTCAACAACATGAGATTGATATGGTAGCAATGATTTTTACTCAAGTAATTAGTGTCCTCAAATTGAGATTACCTTCATAATCATAGATTCTTAAGGCACTCTTTAATATTTTTCTAAAGAATTTATTAATGAAGAAAGATGATGTTAATTTTTATTAACCAAACACTCAATTAAAATTTGGGTATGAGTGTTCCTCGCATTCTTCGGCCCCGTTGAGAAGTGTTGAGAAGGAAGCGGAAGGAGTTGATGGCATACACAGGGTAACCCTCAGCGGCGAGATAGTCTATGGATAGGGGAAGCAGAGCTAAGAGGAAATGTTGGATGCATTGGAGGCGTTAAATAGGAGTATCGATTGAAGGCTGAAAATGACCAGAGGGAAGATCAACGACATTGAGCCATTTCACAGGGAGAACCTGCCCGACTGAAAGCCAGTTTTTAGCCTTGCGAAATAGTTTAAAGCTTGGACGCATCCAACGATCAATATTGGAGCCCAAGGAGATTTTTGGCTGAGAGCCATTTTGCATCCCAAACTTACAAGGAAGAAGATGCAAATGAGGAGTGCAAAAAGCGGTACGGGACATCTTGATCGACGGTGCTTGTGTGGGAAAAGGTAGATCGGTGGCTATAATTAATTTCGCAATTTGGAGTAGCACGGGTGGAAACAAAACCTCACTACGTGAAGAGGGGTGGGGTCCACTTAGATCGACGGTTGTGAAGGAAGGCGATCCCGATCAATGGTCAAGCTGCATACTCACTAAGTAAGAACATGTGTGGCATTGAGAACCCCATAGATCTATGGTTTGAGATCGCTAAGGGTAAATCTTGTTGATGTATTTGTAACTTCGGAATGTATTCATTTATGTATCTTATGTATTGTAACCCGATGTTTATTCTGGGATGTATCTATAATGTAATTGAGTCATGTTTCCATGCCCCAATGTTTCGATCGGGAGAATCAATAATGTAAACAAGTCATGTCAATTCATAGTGAGTAACCCGCCAATTGTCTAAGGGTTATAGTCCTCGCAGTTTCAGGGCACTAGGGTTATTAGACTCTCCTAGTAGAGGTCGGCCCTGGTAGGGTTTTAGTCATGTCAGAATTAGTATAAATAGAGAACTCAAGTCTATTTATCACACAACTCATACACACTCAAGTGTAGCACATAGTTGAGGAAGGAGAAGACACTGGGGCTAGACAAGAAGAAGATTAGTACTGTTGGGAGATCACTTACTATTTTTGGATTTTACTGTTTTGGTGCTAATTCTATATCTGAGGAATTTGCAAGGTTTTCTCCTTTATGTTTTCCCCGAGGAAAAACACTTTGTTCATTGTCTCTTGTGTTTGATTGTTGTACTTGTTATTCTCTCAGTTGAAGATCCTAATAATGCTAGCTTAATGTTGAAAAACTCACATGGTATCAGAGCTAACCTGAGAAGAAGACACTGTGCAGCTGTGGGAACTAGGGATTCCTAGTTTATGGATCTTCCTCCATATATTTTCAGAAAAATTAAGGTGGAATAACTCTCCTCCTTAGGGCGCATCTTTCTGTCGAAGCAGAATCCAATTCTGATTTTTTTCAGTTTTGGACGCAACACTACTGCCAAAAATTAGGGATTTTCACAGAAGAGGAATTTTTTGGTGAGCCTAGGCCTGGATTGATCTCCTCCCCAAAATCAAAGTTAGGGATAAATTTCAAGGCATTTGGGTGGACAGAACTCCGAAAAAGAAAAACCCTAATTTTCTCCTGAACGAGCTCTGCAAGATTTCAACTCAAGTTTCAGATCCGACATCTTGACCTGGTAAGATCTAAAATATTTTGTATTTCCATTTGAGGTTCTTTGTTAATATGTCTCATCATACCAAGCTTGATGAAAATCTTGAGGGAGCTGATAACTTTGGAGCCTGGAGTTAGACTCCTACATCCATGAGGAGGTTCCAGTCCCAGAGGGAGATGAGGAAAAGGCATTACATAAGAAGAATATGGTTATGGGAAAGAGGATCATTGCTGATTCTATCAAGGATCACCTTATCCCACAGGTGTCCTCTCTCAAGACACCTAAATCTATGTTTGATGCCCTAACCAAATTGTTTGAAGGGAAGAACATAAACTGGAAGATGACTCTGAGGAATCAACTAAAGAATGTGAAGATTCAGAATGGAGAGACCATCCAGTATTACTTCTCAAGGGTTCCTCAGATCAAGGAACAATTAGAATCTATAGATGAAGAAGTGGAGAATGCACAGATTGTGATGACAACTCTGAATGGCCTTCCTAGGTCATGGGATTCATTCATCCAAGTAATCTATGCTAGAAAGAAGTTAGTCAAATTCAGCAGACTATGGGAAGAATGTTCTTAAGAAGAAGCATGAATAGCAACCCGAGAAGAGAAGATGGGAAGTGAAGATCAAGGTCTCACAGTTCACTCCAAGAAAGGCAGAAGAAGTACTCATCACTCTAAAGCTAAGAATCCTCATCATAGAGATAACAATAGAAAGAACATATCTAGATCAAGATGTTATACATGTGATGAGATAGGACACTTTGCAAAAGACTTTCCTAAGAACAAGAATCACTCTCATAAAAAGAAGGGGAACAAAAGAAGACATCATGCTCATGCTGCAGAGGATGATGAACCATCCAAGAAGAGATCCAAATATGAAAGTGAAGATTCTTCAAGCGAGGATGAATATGTTTTGATTTCTGCTCTCACAGGTAACATTACTCATGGTAGTGATGATTGGCTTATAGATAGTGGGGCTTCCAAACATATGACTAGATTCAAGGAATCCTTTGTGAGACTATCAGAACATGAATCACCTCACAAGGTGAAACTAGGAGATGACCACCAATATCCAATAAAAGGTAGTGTGGAATCTTCATATAAACTAGACTTTGGTAAGTCTCTAACAATGAAAGAAGTATTGTTTGTGCTAGGACTCAAGAAGAACCTTCTCTCCATTTCAGCATTGGATGCAAAAGGAATGAGATTTGCATTCATAGATGGTCAAGTCATCATGTGGCCAAGAGGAAAGACTATCGATGATGCAGTGGTGATTGGAGAACAAGAAGGAGGTTTGTACAAGTTGAAGGGCCATCTAGAACAAGCCTTGGTCCATGACACAGTAGATCCAAGTGAACTTTGGCATAGAAGGCTTGCACATGTGCATTACAGAGCACTAAGTATTGCAAGCAAAGCTAATCAAGGTCTTCTAGAATTCCAAGCAAAACATGATGGTGTCTGCAAAGGATGTGCAAAAGGAAAGAATACAAAGAAGACATTTCCTAGCAGTGAAAGAAAAGCCAAAGGAATCCTAGAAATCATTCACTTCGATGTATGCGGTCTTATGTCATCAAACTCACGGGTATGGATACTATGTTTCTTTTGTTGATGATTTTTATAGGAATACATGGGTTTACTTCATGAAGAACAAAGAGGAAGTATTCAGCAAATTCAAGGAATTCAAAGCCTTGATTGAGAACCATACTGAAAATAAAATCAAGACCTTTCTATCAGATAATGGCGAAGAATTCACCTCGAATGAATTCAAAGAGCTATGCAAAGAATCAGGGATTAAGAGGGAGTTTTCCACTCCTTATAATCCACAACAGAATGGGATTGTGGAACGAAAGAACATAATTATCATGGAAGCTGCAAGATCCATGCTTCATGATCAAGATCATCCTATGCACCTTTGGGTGGAAGCTGCCAGAACAACAATGTATGTACAAAACCGTACTCCACATAGAGTACTTGAGAACAAGACTCCTGAAGAAGTCTTCTCCAGCAAGAAACCAGAAGTCAGCCATCTCAGAATATTCGACTGTCCTGTGTACATCCACATTCCAAAAGAGAAGAGGACTAAATTAAATCCTTAAGGAAAGAAGGGTATATTTGTGGGATACTCTGAAAGCTTGAAGGCTTACGGAATATATTTCCTAGGATACAAGAAGATTGACATCAGCAGGGATGTGACATTTGATGAAGACACAACTTACAACAAATCGAGAAAGAGACCTGCTGAAGAACCTGAAGAAGCAGAAGCACCCAGAATTCATGACACAACCATGAATGAAGAAACTCAAGAAGAATATTGAGATTTTGAAGAACCACAAAGATTTGTAGATCCACCTTTGGAGAAGAATCCTCATAAAAGGAAACCTACTTAAGTACAGGAACTTATCCGAGGTGCAGAAAGATATGGGGCTCTAGAAGAGAATCACAGAGAAAGAAAGAAGACTAGATCCTGCTCTATGTATGTAGCTTTACTATGTGATTTCATTGATAAAGAACCTTCCAGTTACGAAGAAGCGGCAGAATGGAAAGAATGGAAGGATGCTATGATCGAAGAATACCAATCGATCATGAAGAATGATGTTTGGGATGTTGTCCCAAGGCCAGAAGGGAAGTCAATTGTAACTTCCAAATGGATCTACAAGATCAAGCATGCTATAGACGGTAGAATTGAAAAATATAAAGCAAGATTTGTGGCTCGAGGTTTCTCTCAGAAAGAAGGAAAAGACTATGAAGAAACCTTTGCACCTATAGCTAGATACACTTCCATCAGATCAGTACTTGCTCTGGCTGTAGTGATGAAATGGAAGATACACCAGATGGATGTAATGACTGCTTTCTTGAATGGTGTAGTAGAAGAGGAAGTGTATGTAGAAAAACCACTCGGTTTTGAGACACATGACAGGAAGTCTCATGTGTGCAGATTGAAGAAAGCCCTGTACGGTTTGAATAGGCACTCAGGACCTGGTACGGTAGAATTGACAGCTTTCTATATAGTTTGGGCTTTACAAGGAGTAGAGCAGATTCCAACCTTTACTACAAGGTTGGGGATTGAAACCTAGTGATACTTCTACTGTATGTAGATGATCTATTTGTGACAGGTATGGATGGGTTGATTACTAATATGAAGAGAAAGCTTGCTGCTGAGTTCAAAATGAAGGACTTGGGGATGATGCATTACTTTCTAGGTATGGAGGTGTGGCAGAGTACAGATGGAATCTTCCTTGGACAAGGGAAGTATGCAGTAGAGATCCTGAATAGGTTTGGGATGATAAACTGCAAGGCTATGGCCACACCTATGGCATAGAACCTGAAGCTATTGAGTGATGCTTCATCATAGTCGGTTGATGCTACGATGTATCGTCAGATGATTGGGTCATTGATGTACCTAACGAACACGAGATCAGATAATTTCTTTGCTGTGAACACCTTGAGCCAGTTCCTGACAGATCCAAGACATGTTCACTTGATTGCTGCAAAGCATATTCTGAGGTACCTAAAGGGTACAGATGTTTATGGGCTCAAGTACGATGCGAATCAAAAGATGAACCTAGAGGGTTATGTTGATTCAGATTGGGCAGACAGTGCCATGAATAGGAAGAGCACTTTAGGGTGTTGCTTCAGTATGGGATCAGGTGTGATCTCTTGGTTTAGCAGGAAGCAATCCTGTGTGGAACTGAGTACAGTTGAAGCAGAGTATGTCACATCTTGTTCAGCTCATTTTGAGGTAGTATGGCTGAGGAAGCTACTATCTGATTTATTTGATCTCTAGTTGGATGCTACTTGTATACAGTGTGACAACCAGAGTTGCGTAAATTTGTCAGAGAATCCAGTGTTCCATGACAAGTCGAAGCATATCGAGATCAAGTACCACTATATTAGGGATATGGTGTAGAGGGGAGCAGTGAAGCTCTAGTATGTTGCGAAGAAGGAACAAATAGCTGATGTATTGACAAAGCCATTGGCTAGGGTGAAGTTTGAGTACTTCAGGGAGAAGTTTGGTGTTCTCCAGATAGAGGTTTTTTCCAAGGGAAAGTGATGAGTCCCGTAGCCATTCTGACATGGTGAGAGCATTGGTTCCTTCCATGGTCAGATGTAAGGGATGAACCATTCTGTCATGGTGAGAGGATTGGTTACTTCCATGATAGATATGAGTGCTGAGATTCATAGCCATTCTGATGAGTAGGTCAGATATAAGGGCTGAGCCATTCTGTCATGGTGAGAGGATTGGTTCCTTCCATGTCAGATATGACTGCTGAGATGAGTAGCCATTTTGATGAGTAGTTCATATGTAAGGGCTAAGATATTCTATCATGGTGAGAGGATTGCTTCCTTCCATGTCAGATATGAGTGTTGGCCATTCTATCAAGGAGGACAAATGTAAGGGAAATTGCCATTCTTTGAATGGAGCTACCGGGTGAGGTACCAGGAACACTCAGTCTAAGACTGAGTAGCCATTCTGATGTGATAGAGGGACGTGTTCCCAATTGATCAGATGTAAGGGCTGAACCATTCTGTCATGGCTAAAAGATTAGGTTCCTTTCATTTCAGATGTGAGTGTTGGCCATTTCGACGAGTAGGTCGAATATAAGGCAACTGCCATTCTCTAGGAGAATGGAGGGACCTGGTCAGTTACTATGTATCTCAGTCGAGGAGGACTGGGGGCCATTCTAATATTACTGTAGGATTTGTTCCTACAAGATCAAATATGAGTGCAAGCCCTTCCATCATTGTGGTAGGATGTGTTCCCGCCTGGGTGGATGTAAGTGCAAGCCCTTTCATCATTGTGGTAGGATGTGTTCCGGCCTGGGTGAATGTAAGTGTAGAAATATTTCATCGTTGTGGTAGGATGTGTTCCGGCCTGGGTGAGAGTCGTTCATCATGGTGGTAGGATTTGTTCCATCCTGGGTGAATGTGAGGAAATCTTTCATCATTTTGGTAGGATGTGTTCCGGCCTGGGTGAGAGTCATTCATCATTGTGGTAGGATGTGCTCTGGCCTGGGTGAATGTGCGAAAATCTTTCATCATTGTGGTAGGATGTGTTCCAACCTAGGTGAATGTGTGGAAATATTTCATCATTGTGGTAGGATGTGTTTTGTCCTGGGTGAGAGTCTTCCATCACTGTGGTAGGATGTGTTCCTTCCTGGATGGATGTGAGTACTATGCCTTTCTAATGAGTAGGTCAGATATAATTACTGAACAAGACCTACATGGAGGATAGGCGTACAAATAGCATGAAAAAGGGATGGCTCTCTAGAACTTCCTGTGATGAGAAGAATCATGAGATAGCACCAGTGATGATCCAAATCGAGTGATGATCGAAATCCAGTGATGATAGCCAGTGATGATACAGATCGAGTGATGATCGAGATCTAGTGATGATGATCCAATAGTGATGATCCAGATTGAGTGATGATCCAGATCTAGTAATGATGCCCAGTGATGATCCAGATCCAGTGATGATGCTCCATGATGATCCAGATCCAGTGACGATGTCCCATGATGATCCAGATCGAGAGATGATCCAAATCTAGTAATGATGTGAATATGACTTGAATATGAAGATGACTTGAAGACTCAGAAGAATTGAGATGCAGATGATGAGATGATCTAGTTGATACAGAGAAGAAGACCAGTGCTGAAAATTGTGTCGAAAGAACACCTTTCTAGTTAAGAGGGCGTGTTGATGTATTTGTAACTTCAGAATGTATTCATCTATGTATCTTATGTATTGTAACCCGATGATTATTCTGGGATGTATCTATAATGTAAATGAGTCATGTTGCCATGCCCCAATGTTTTGATCGGGAGAATCAATAATGTAAACAAGTCATGTCAAGTCATAGTGAGTAACCCTCTAATTTTCTAAGGGTTAAAGTCCCCGCAATTCCAAGGCACTAGGTTTATTAGACTCTCCTAGTAGAGTTCGGCCCTGGTAGGGTTTTAGTCATGTCAGGATTAGTATAAATAGAGAACTAGAGTCTCTATTTATCACACAACTCATACACACTCAAGTGTAGTGCATAGTTGAGGAAGGAGAAGACACTGGGGCTAGACAAGAAGAAGATTATTGATGTCAGGAGATCACTTACTGTTTTGGTGCTGATTCTATCTCTGAGGAAGTTGCGGGGTTTTCTCCTTTATGGTTTCACCAAGGAAAAACACTGTGTTCATTGTCTCTTGTGTTTGATTGTTGTACTTGTTATTCTCTTAGTTAAATATCCTAATAATGCTAGATTAATTTTGAAAAACCAACAAATCTACGGTGCAAGCCACCCAGGAGATGCGTGAAAGTTATATTGTTTAAAAATCTATAAGAGCCCCACACGAATTTGCAAAGATTTTTTTTTTTTGAAACCTCAAAGCTGTCGAATATCCAAGCCAAATCCAAAGCACTAGCTTGGACCAGCCAGGGGACCGTGCTACAGAACAAGGTAGGCCCGTGATACTCCCTCAGTATTATTTGAAAATTGACTCAATGGAGGTGATGGGGGTGAGAGATGATATAGAACCTAAGGTAGCAGGCTGTAGAACGAAAGAAAACCTATTGGATACAAACGTTGAGGTTTTTGATACCATCCTGATAGGAGAAACTATCAAAACTGCCAGGAGCAAACTGGAATATCGTAAGAACCAGGGTATAGATACCTGCGGTGTTTTTAAGTCTTTCTTTCATTTTTTCCCTGTCAACCAAACTCCCCAATGTCCTGAATTTATCGGGTGGTGCACAGACAATTTCTCTATCACCGAAGGAGTTATTATGAATACGTATAAGTCTAAAATCCTATGCTCAGCTCAAGCCTCTATCATCCACAAAACCTTGGATATCGTCGACGAATTCGTCCATATATCCCAAGACTATTGAGTAGAATACATTATACGCTATTTTAGAGAGTCCACTCATGAAGGTAAAGAAGCCTTCCTGAAGAATTGTTCTAAACCTAATGGTGAACCCATTGACCTATCTTACCCTATTGACCTTAGCCAGTTTAACGAAGAAAATTAGTGGTGTATATCCCTGGCCAGTCAGTTCCTAGGTCTAGATACGCATTCGACCCAGAGTCGTTGTTGAGTGTTTTATTCATTTTAAATACTTGCCCGACCGAACCCAAATTGCTTGGACAGTCAGGTCAGTCTTGTGAGCATATCTATTTTCTTCTTCCTGCAATATCTCTCACGATAAAATCCCTTACCACAGTATGCACACTTGCTACCTTCACCTTCACCTTCCTTCTTCTGAAATTTCTTCCTCTTGGAGTTTGAGGACTCCTCTTGAGACTTGGACTTGTCTCCTTTTTGATATGGAGGTTTTTTAGCCTTCTTATTATCTTTGGAATTCACCTTGTAATCTCCAGGACCCAAATATTGATATTTGGAAGGTTTGATGGTTCCCATCAAGACCAATTTGTCTTTCTCTTGAGTCAAGGATTCCATGAAATATACCAGTGAAGGCATCTTCCAATTTTGAGCTGTCAACTTGAAGGCATGGAAGGTTGAAAAAAATATCGAGTAATTAGGTCCAATATTTGAAAGGATGACTAAGATTAGTTTCTCATCTTCCTTGTCAATGACACACCGTTTTAGTTATAAAACAAGTGATATGAATTTTGAGAAGTAGACTTGCAAGGTTTCAAAGATTCTTGGACTAAGTGCTATAATCTCATTCTCTATTTGGTAACCTCTCATCTTATCTATCTTCCCAAACAAATATTTAAGTTTCACCCATACTTCATTTGGTGATGTAAGACAATCAAAATGAAATAAAGGGTCCCTAGAAATGCTAAGACATAAGAGACCATACGCCTCATCTCTCATATTATGCCATTTGATTTTTTCTGCTACTGCATTTAGATTAGATTTAGTTTCCATGGTCACTCTAAAGAGGCCTTTAATCATCATCAGAATCTTCATCCTTTCCTTCCATTTGAATTAATTGAATAGAGTCAAGATTATTGGTTGAGATTGCTCCATTCTTCAGCAACTGCTCCCTTTGACCAGACAGTCTGTGCTCCCAATGAGTGATGTCGAACCTGAAAAATAAAATTGAAGAGGAGAACAATTGATCTACTAAGGATCTGATACCATGTGGGAATTTATCCCAAGGTTAGAACAATTGAACTCACAAAATTACTTGAAAATATGCAAGAAACACTTACAAAGGAGACTGAATATATGATAATCCACAAACTATTGATGATATTAATTTACACCGGCCATTACTAAATAGATGTAGGCTTCTCATACAGAATATAATCCAAGGATTCAAAAGAATTAGGTTTCTATTCGATTCAATACAAAAGAAGGCTTACTAAACTAGTCAAAATCCCCCATAGGTGGATAAAGCACTTTCCAAATCCGTCAAGATGGTCACAAATTTTCTGAATGAGTATGTACAAATCATAAGTGTTGGAAAGTTGAATTTATCATGATTTTAGATGAGGAAAAGAAGGGAGGTGAGTTGTTGCAAAAAACAAGGATGTCTACCTTAAAACTAGCTTTATCTTTTTCCTTAAAACTATAGAAAAAGATGGAAACTATGGATAAGGAATTAATGCACAGTTTCTATTCTGGGAAGTATGTGGGTTGGCATAATATTATCCATAATATTTGTAACTCACTCCATGAGGAATTTTTGGCAAGTTTGACCTCAAAAATGGAATTGGGTGCAAACTAGCTGGTGTAGGACCTAGGAATTAATCAAAAAGATTAATTATTTTATCCTAAGTCTTGGGATGGGTTTTGATTATTCCAATAATACAAACCCATGCTTAATGATTTTCATAATTGAAAAATTTTCAGAACCTTCCTCCATACCGTAATTAAATATTTTTTTTTGTAGATGAGCTAAATATGATTACCTCATCAAAACCAAGTACTCAAAAATTAAAGATAATCCAAACCATCAGTATAAATACATAACTATTTACTTCTTTGAAAAATACCTAAAACATGTTCCATCTATTAAAATCATTCATTCATTTTTTTTAAAAGTAAACTTTATAAAATCAAGAATCACTGCCCTAGCTTGGTAACCAAATGACAACGTCACTCACAAACATCATCAAAGATGAATCAATTGGCTCATTACTGATACCCATTTTCTCTTGATCATAATACCAAGAGACACTACCACATCTTGATAACTGAATTTTGGTAATGTCATACCAATTATGCCCATGATCTTGAGCAGACCGAATCATTACTAAGACCTTCCATTCCTACTTTCATAAAAGAAAAAGTTTATAAATGGATCAGATTGAGAAACTTTAAGAATTGTAAATGAGTTTGAAAGATGACCGATAATCCAGATTCATAAATATTTTTCGAGTACAACGTTTTGAAGAAATAACTTATCAACTATATTTACTATAATAACAAAACAGACTGTAGAGGATTAATCCTAACTGCATTCATAAATATTTAAATTTTATAACAAGTTTGTTTCAGATTTAAGAAAATATGATCATACTAAGCAAGATGAAAGACCGTACTTGATCACAATTACTAAGAATGAATCAACAAATTGAAATCCAAACCATAGGNTACCTTTTTTGACAGAATATATATATATATATATATATATATATATATATATATTCAATATTTTAAATATTGCAAAGAGTAATGATTCGATAATGATACATATCATTCCTTGAAAACAATTGATTTAGAGAAACACTTGGAATTACTTACAAATGAAATGAGTCTTAAGCAACGACAAAGAAAAAACTGAAATGTACATTAAAATATGCCCCAATTATTTACAAAATTATGATGAAGATTGGAAAAAACTAAACCAAAAAAAGAAATACTGTACAAATATTAACAAAATAAAACAAACTATGTACATATTTAAGGATTTGATAGAAATTAGCTAAAGTATTTTTTTAAGAATCATCCCATTGACTAGAAAGGTTTCAGACTGACCCTCGAAGGTATGGAATCAAAAGGTACTTGGGCCCATTTTTTCAGTAATGACATAAGGTCCTAGCCAAAGACGCTGAAATTTCACATGTTCACCTTTGTTTTCATGGGATTTATCCCACTTTACAACCAAATCACCTACTTGCATATCTCTGTTGGAGACTAAGTCCTAATCAAACCAAGATTTTAAAATTTGTTGATGTTTCACAAAATGTTGTTTGGCTCTTTCCCTATCTTACTCTATCTTAATCAGAGTATTAATTCTCTTCTTCATAGTAGAACAATTTACATCTTGGATGGACCATGCTAACTATAAAGAAGGTAAGAAAATATTGGAAGGTAGAATGGCTTCAGTACCATAGACTAGAAAGAAAGGTGAGTTTCCTATTGCATATTTTGGAGTTACTCTATTTTCCCAAAGTGCGTTGTGTAAGGAAGTATGCCAGTTCTGATGATGTATGGCAATGTTTCTCTTTAGAATATTTAGTAGGTTTTTTTTTGTGGACTCATCTAAGTCATTACCCTGAGGGTAATAACTTACAGAATATCTAACTCTGATACCCTTCTCTATATGTCCATTTACCATGGGGTTTATACACTATTCCTTTTTGGTGGTAACACTATATAAGTTTTATATCTCCACACTACTAAGGTCATCATGAATTAGTTTTGGAGATCATTCTCCCTCTGTAGCATCCAACAGAGTAATGACACACAGTTCCTCTGACTCAAATAACATTCATATTTCCTTTGATTTCAAAATAACATTATTCTCAAATTCCTAGTCTATCCGCAACAAGGTTGGGTAAGGATCAACATCCTCCAATAGCTCAATCACTTCAAACTCTACTACTATCTTTACACTGTCAACATTCACTTCTACATCAGTTATCCTTTTGGTGGGGAACACTTTGTCTTTTTTTTTAACTTGCGTTGTATGGGTGAACATACTAGATTTGGACTATCCATAATCTCCCAGGTATTCTTAGGAACAATATTCACATTTTTCACCAAATCCAACATTACATCTTTTATTTCAAATCCTCCCAACTCTAGATATAGCATGAAGTCTTTCCTAATTCTTCTTATATTTCCTATGTTACGTGCATTCCTTTCAGGAAGTGTTACAAAGATAGGTTCTTTGGCTCAATTAAACATTAGTAACTTTGCAAGCATTTTTGTTACTTTATTTACAAGATGTGGATCATTCATTATTATGACACAACTTTGTAGAAAGGTACTTATTGGATCTTCTTGGTATCTCTTGTACGTATTTCTAGGTTGTTCTTCTTTGGACCATGTGGCCTCATGCTATGTGTTATTCCTTTACTCATTGGTGGACATGTTGCACAATAATGATTCGTTTCATAGTCTCTTCTGTGATCTTCTTCTTTGCGCATCTTACACAGGTGCTTTTCTATGCACAACCTGTATTGGAACAAGTATTCCTCCCATTGGGAAGCCTCCTTGACCACTCTTTATGCCTTGCAAAGTATTTGTATATGGTACTTATCTTGAAACTTAGGTGGAGGTTGCACAAATTTCCTTATTTTCGGATTAACTTCCATGGTTGTACTACATTATCCTACTAGATCCTATCCTATCAGAGAAACCTCCTCGAGTAACTATTTTTAATTGTGTTATATCTTTCCCATTTTTACCCCCCTTCTTTCAGTAGTCACTATGTTATAGTGGCTTATTTTATATCCCATTTATTTACTACGTATAATTAGTAGTCTTTAGTGGCATGTTCCATTCTATGAGAGTAGGTGCAAATTGTGTGAGGCTCAGTACAAAATATTTCCAAGTTCCCTAGCTCATCACAATTGAAAAAAATAATTTGTCTTCCACCACCACCATATCCTCTTCCTCATCCTTGGATTCCATCGTGCACTACTCCCTTCTATACTTTTAGGTCTAGTTCCTTATTTTATTCAGTGCCTTGAAATTGGTAGGCATGTACTGTATTATCCTTCATCATTTGTGGAGTGAAAAAGTTATTTATGTCATGTACAAATGACTTGCATAAGTCGTATAATGGTGCATGAATAGATATTTGATACTTCTACATGGTTGGGAAATTGGGTGGTGAGTGTCCCCATATGCGAAAAATATCACACCACTTAGACTTAGTTGCTACAAGGAAAGGACTAGGTACTCCAAAACCCAGATAATTATTTAGTTTCAGGAACTTGTTCTTGTGATGGCCTTATGTTATATAGAAGATACACCACACACATTATTAAACTCCCTTACAAATAGGAAATTAATACAACTGCACGGTCATCTCAACGATTTGTATATAAATTTGACCCATTAATGGTGATGCTTCACCTCTTGGAGTCACTTCCAATCTAATTTCAATCTTAAGGGCATATTCCTATGTACAAACCTTTTGGTGCATTAATGGAACTCAGATATGTGGTAGTAGACCCACAATGAACCATTCCTAGTGCTTTACATCCATGATATGAAAATTTAATTAGGTGGTCCATAAAAATATTGAACCGCTGGTCATATTCCCAAATAGACTCACCAACTCACTCCTTAATCTCCATTATCTCGGGGATGCATTGAGACTTAGACTTTGATTCCTGAAATTCCTTTATAATTTTTTCTTTAATCATGTCCAATGATCAAGTTTGTCCTCTGGTGACAATGGTATTATACTTCATCTACTACACCAATTCTTGATATTTGAAGGTGGTATCTAGTTGCACGATATTGGAATCCTCATCTATGATATTCTTCATAGATCATATCACCTCATAGGTGAACCAATGTTGCTCTGCATCATCTTTTCTTTTCCCATGAAGTTAGGTAATCTTAGGGTGGAATCTAATGTCTTCACCATACTTCTAGGTGTAGGTGCATTACTTCTTGTATTTGACATTGGTGGATTATTACTACTTCTTAGACTCTAGGTAATTAGTGTAACTTATGGGGTAGGACTATATTATATCCCACTAAATTCTACTTCGGTACTTGCTTCTTGTAGAAACTAAAATATTAATTGGTCTTCTTGATTAGAAATCGGGAACTATGGAGTAGAGATGAAGTGAGGTTCATACCTTGGTGTGCATATGATTCCATTACCATGTCCAAAGGGGATTAATTATTGTTTTGCAGTCTCCTTTACAATTACGTAAGTTCCCTCATTATCTTGTACTTCATATTCTTTGACATATTTTTAATTCTATCTTCCATTTATCCTCAAGGGGATGATATCACTATTCTAATCAGAGCTCTCACTTTCTCCCTTTCAATTCCTCTTGGTAATTCTCTTGTCCTATGGGAACTCTTCTTGCCCAGAATATGCACATTATTTTGGTATAGAAAAACCTTCTACACACTCTCATCATGTAGTCCCATCTCTAGCATTCTTATTTACTCGTATAGATTCATTAGCTTCTCCTTTTGGCTACTTTTCTTGTTTATTTCTTCTAACTACTTTCCTTATTTAATGCCTTCTTGTGTATATTTTCTTCCTGTCAAGTCACTTTTCTTTTATATCGATGAATACTCCAAACTATTCTGACACTTCTTCATACCCCATATCGACAACATAGGGCTTATGCTGCCATGTTATTCGGGTTCAATGTTGCTTCCATGGTCCTCTATCTTCTCTTCAACCCATAAAGCTATCATAGGCATGCTTTAGGAGGTTTTATCTATGACTGCCTCTTAACCCATTCCCTAATCAAAATAGGAAGATCATAAAATAAAATTTCATGCATATATGAGTAAATGTACGTTTCTTTACATCTTTGAGGTGAAATTTAGTGTCCTATAGTCTCTTCTTGCATGAATTCATCCTCCTTTCTGTCCACCTATTCTTCAATGTAAACTTTTAAATTCTTTCACCTCATATCTTCAACTCCCGTACATAATTCCTATCATATCCCAACAACAAAAGAATTATTTTCTGTAGTTTGTCAAACACAAGGTTTAACTTATACGCCCAACAAAATTCATGTAGACATCGTCATTTTCAATATTCTCCAAATAGAGCAAGATATCACTCGATATGAGCATAGGAAATTACATAGAAACATGAATTAGGTCTATGTAGGGAGGGATGGTTTCGTCTCACTCAACATAATGTCAATTCTACCTTAAGAATTCATCTTATTCATCCATATAAAAGTATTTAACAACCAATTGGCATCTAGTCCATAAACAATCATTCATACTTTGGAATTTTTTTTGTATCACCATACAATTCTACAACAACTCAGCATGGAATCTTAAACTTCTACATATATTCCTTCTTATTTTCATGATAGAGTTACATAATGATCAACTCTCAAACTTAAGAATAACATTACCAAAACAACAAAAACAACAAAAACTACATAATAGACTATATAAGAATCAAATATAAGAACAAAACAATAGAACTCCAACCTTTTACAAAACAATCCTTATAAGGTTGAAGTGTACAAAACTACAAAATGGTCTGTTGGTGCACAATTCTAACTAAATTTGGCACATAGTGTACCCGCTTTCTATTGGCACACAACTCCGTTGTAACTATCTGGCTTGGCGCATAGTTTCTAATCAAAACTTGCACACCAACACTTGGTAAGGATGTATTGGATGACAACATGAGAAAGAACACACTAGGAGAAACATTGAAGGTATTTCTATCACTTATTTTTCAATTAATTTATTTTATTGCAAAGCCTAGCTTTGATAGGTTTCCATTTTTGTTGAAATTTTCGATATCAAAACCAAATGGATAAATAGTTCTATATTTTTACATTGATTGATGGGTTTTATTTTTTGTTGAATTTTTCGGTATCAAAACCTTATTGGTAGAATTATTTGTTTGGGAATAAATTTAATGGGTTTTAAGTGTTTATTCTTGTTGTTTTTAAACAATTTATGAAGGTATTTAAATAGTAAAGTAATTATTTAATATGAATGGTGCATATTATATATTTCGAAAGCATCGACACATATTATATATTTTGAAAGAACTAGTACCTTAATATATTTTGAAAGTGTTGATGAATTATATATGATTGAACACTAGTGTGTATATATCCTTGGACACTATGAAATATTGGTAATGTTACTAATAAAAATAATTACAATAATAACAAAATCACTAAAAGTATTGTTGCGACTATTGTAGTTTGGGGAACCACTTTTCCTATTATAGTTAGTAGCATCGATGCAATCATACTTAGATATTGCATCAGTATATATCAATCAATAAACCCCGCCATTTTATTAAAATGAACAGAATGTGTTGGAACCAAAGGCTATGCATGTTCATCACACCTTTGGATCTTCTGGAGACAACTAATTGAAAGACAATAGTCGACTAACATAGAAATCGACTGAAGGATCGATTGAGAGGTTGATTGATTAGTAAACTTAATGTTCGATGAGGTACTAGTTGTATCGACTAAAGTAGCCTACCGATGACCCTTATTTGTGTACCATATAATCCTCACTTCAAGGAAGTTAATTATATTTGGAGTGTTGTTGTATTTGTAACTTCGGAATGTATTCATCTATGTATCTTATGTCTTGTAACCTGATGATTATTCTAGGATGTATCTATTATGTAATTGAGTCATGTTGTCATGCCCCGATGTTCCGATCAGGAGGATCTATAATGTAAAAAATTCATTTCAAGTCATTGTGGGTAACCCTCCTATTGTCTAAGGGTCAAAGTCCCCATAGTTCTGGGGCATTAGGGTTATTAGACTCTCCTAGAGAGGTCGGCCCTAGTAGGGTTTTAGTCATGCTGGGATTAGTATAAATAGAGAGTTGGACTCTCTATTTAGCACACATCACATACACACTCAAGTGTAGCACATAGTTGAGGAAGGAGAAGACACTGGGGCTAGATAAGAAAAAGGTTACTGCTATCGGGAGATCACTTACTGTTTTGGGCTTTTCTATTTTGGTGTTGATTCTATCTCTGAGGAAGTTGTGATGTTTTCTCCATTTATGGTTTCCCCGAGGAGAAACACTGTGTTCATTGTCTTTTGTGTTTGATTGTTGTGCTTGTTATTCTCTCAGTTAAAGATCCTAATAATGCTAGCTTAACGTTGAAAAACTAACATGGTATCAGAGCTAACCTGAGAAGAAGACACTATGCAGCTGCAGGAACTAGGGCTTCCTATTTTGTGGATATTCCTCCACATATTTTCAGCAAAATTAAGGTGGAATAAATCTCCTCCTTATGGCACATCTTTCTGTCGAAACAGAATCCAATTCTAAGGCTTTTCAGTTTTGGACCCGACACTACTGCCGAAAATTAGGGATTTTTACAAAAGAGGAATTTTTCAATGAGCCTAGGCCTGGATTGATCTCCTCCCCAAAATTGAAGTTAGGGATAAATTTCAAGGCATTTGGGTGGATAGAACTCCAAAAAAGCAAAACCCTAAATTTCTCTTGATCCAGCACTGCAGGATTTCAGCTCCAAATCCAGATCCAACATCTTGACGTGGTAAGATCTAAATATTTTGTATTTCCATTTGAGGTTCTCAGTTAAGATGTCTCATCATACCAAGCTTGATGAAAATCTTGAGGGAGTTGATAACTTCCGAGCCTCGAATTATAGGATCTCCCTGGTCCTGGAAGAAAATGAGTGGACTCCTACATCCATGAGGAGGTTCCAGTTCCAGAGGGAGATGAGGCTAAGGCCTTACATAAGAAGAAGTTGGTTATGGCAAAGAGGATCATTGTTGATTTTATGAAGGATCACCTTATCCCACAGGTGTCCTCTCTCAAGACACCTAAAGCTATGTTTGATTCCCTAACCAAATTGTTTGAAGGGAAGAACATAAAATAGAAGATGACTCTGAGGAATCAACTGAAGAATGTGAAGATCCAAAATGTAGAGACCATCTAGTCTTACTTCACAAGGGTTTCTCAAATCAAGGAACAATTGGAAGCAGCAGATGAAGAAGTGGAGAATGTAGAAATTGTGATGACCACCTTGAATGGTCTCCCTAGGACATGGGACGCTTTCATTCAAGGGATCTATGCTAGAAAGAAGTTAGTCAAGTTCAGCAGACTGTGAGAAGAATGTTCTCAAGAAGAAGCTCAGATAGAAGCTCGAGAAGAGAAGATGGGAAGTGAAGGTCAAGCTCTCATAGTACAATCCAAGAAATCCAGATCCAGCCATTATAGAAGTAAGTACTCTCATCATAGGAATAACTCTAGAAATCCTAGAGATAGGTATAAGTACATTTTCTATACATGTGATGAAAAAGGACACTTTTCTAGAGATTTTCCTAAGAACAAAATTAGCTCTCACAAGAAGAAGGGAAACAAAAGAAGACATCATGCTCATGCTGCAAAGGATGATGAACCTTCATCAAAGAGAACCAGATATGAAAGTGAAGATTATTCAAGCGAGGATGAATATGTTTTGATCTCCGCTCTCACGAGAAACATTACTCATGGAAGTGATGATTGGCTTATAGACAGTGGGGCTTCCAAACATATGACTGGATTCAAGGAATCCTTTATGAAACTTTCAGAACATGAATCACCTCACAAGGTGAAGCTAGGAGATGACTACCAATAGTGGGGAATCTTCCTATAAGCTAGACTCTGGAAAGTCTATAACAATGAAGGAAGTGTTGTTTGTGCCAGGACTCAAGAAGAACCTTCTCTCCATATCAACATTGGATGCAAAAGGAATGAGGGTTGCATTCATATATGGTCAAGTCATCATGTGGCCAAAAGGAAAGACTATTGATGATGCAATAGTGATTGGTGAACAAGAAGGAGGTTTGTACAAATTGAAAGGGCATCCAGAACAAGCCTTGGTCCATGACATAGTAGAGCCAAGTGAAATTTGGCATAGAAGACTTGCACATGTGCATTACAGAGCACTACCTCTTGCAAGCAAAGTTGTTGAAGGTATTCTAGAAATACAGGAAAAACATGATGGGGTCTGCAAAGGATGTGCGAAAGGAAAGAACACAAAGAAGAAATTTCCAAGTAGTGAAAGAAAATCAAAAGGAATCTTGGAAATCATCCACTCCGATGTATGCGGTCCTATGTCATCAAGCTCACTAAGCGGGTATGCATACTATGTTTCTTTTATTGATGACTTTTCTAGGAATACATGGGTTTACTTCATGAAGAACAAAGACAAAGTATTTAGCAAGTTCAAGGAATTCAAAGCCTTGATCGAGAATCACACTAAAAAGAACATCAATACCTTTCAATCAGATAATGGCGGAGAATTCACTTCAAATGAATTCAAAGAGCTATGTAAAGAATCAGGGATTAAGAGGGAGTTGTCCACTCCTTATAATCCACAACAGAATGGGATTGCGGAATGGAAGAACAGAACTATCATGGAAGCTGCAAGAGCTATGCTTCATGATCAAGATCTTCCTATGCATCTTTGGGAGGAAGCTACCAGAACAACAGTGTATGTACAAAACCATACTCCACATAGAGTACTCAAGAACAAGACTCCTAAAGAAGTCTTCTCCAGCAAGAAACCAAAATTCAGCCATCTTAGAATATTCGGTTGTCCTCTATACATACACATTCCAAAAGAGAAGAGAACAAAATTATATCCTTCAAGAAAGAAGGGTATATTTGTGGGATACTCTAAAATCTCGAAGTATTACAAAATATATTTCCCATGATACAAGAAGATTGACATTAGCAGGGATGTGACATTTGATGAAGACACAGCTTACAACAAATCCAAAAAGAGACCTGCTAAAGAACCCGAAGAAGCAAAAGCACCCAGAATTCATGATACAACCATGAATGAAGAAACTCAAGAAGAAGGTCGAGAATTTGAAGAACCACAAAGACCTGTAGATCCACCTCTGGAGAAGAATCCTCATAAGAGGAAACCTTCTTGGGTACATGAAATTATCCAAGGTTCAGAAAGATATGGGGCTCCAGAAGAGAATCATAGAGAAAGAAAGAGGACTAGATCCTGCTCCGGGTATGTAGCTTTACTATGTGATTTCATTGATAAAGAACCTTCCAGTTATGAAGATGTGGTAGAACAGAAAGAATGGAAGGATGCTATGATCAAAGAGTACCAATCGATCATGAAGAATGATGTTTGGGATGTTGTCCCAAGACCAGAAGGGAAGTCAGTTGTAACTTCCAAATGGATCTACAAGAACAAGCATGTTGTAGACGGTAGCATTGAAAAGTATAAGGAAAGATTTGTGGCTTGGGGTTTCTCTCAGAAAGAAGGAATAGATTATGAAGAAACCTTTTCCCCTATAGCCAGATACACTTCCATCAGATCAGTACTGGCTCTGCCTGTAGTGATGAAATGGAAGATACACCAGATGGATGTCAAGACTACTTTCTTGAATGGTGTAGTAGAAGAGAAGTGTATGTAGAACAACCACTCAGTTTTGAGACACATGATAGAGATTCTCATGTGTGCAGATTGAAGAAATCCCTGTACCATTTGAAACATGCACCCAGGACTTGGTACGGTAGAATTGACAGCTTTCTATCCAGTTTGGGATTTACCAAAATTAAAGCAGATTCCAACTTTTACTACAAGGTTGAATATGGAAACCCAATGATGCTCCTACTATATGTAGATGATCTATTTGTGGCAGGTATGGATGGGTTGATTGCTGATACGAAGAGAAAGATTTTTGCCGAGTTCGAGATGAAGGACTTGGGTATGATGCATTATTTCCTAGGCATGGAGGTGTGTCAGAGTGCAGATGGAATCTTTCTTGGACAAGGGAAGTATGCAGCAGAGATCCTAAAGAGGTTTGGGATGATGGACTGCAAAGCCATGGCCACACCTATGGCATCGAACCTAAAGCTATTGAGTGATGCTTCATCAGAGTCGGTTGATGCTACGATGTATCAATAGATGATTGGATCCTTGATGTACCTGATGAACATGAGACCAGACATTTGCTTTGCAGTGAACACCTTGAGCCTATTCTTGACAGATCCAAGAAATGTTCACTTGATTGCTGCAAAGCATATTCTAAGGTACCTGAGGGGTACAGTTGATTATGGGCTCAAGTATGAGTCAAATTAGAAGATTAACCTAGAGGATTATGTTGATCCAGATTGGGTAGGCAATGCCATCGATAGGAAGAGCACTTCAGGATGTTTCTTTAGTATGGGATTAGGTGTGATCTCTTTGTTTAGCAGGAAGCAATCATGTGTGGAACTGAGTACAGCTAAAGCAGAGTATGTCGTAGCTTGTTTAGTTAGTTGTGAGGTAGTATGGCTGAGGAAGCTACTGTTTGATATACTTGATCTCCAATTAGATGCTACTTGTATACATTGTGACAACCAAAGTTGTGTGAAGTTTTCAAAGAATCCAGTGTTCCATGACAAGTCGAAGCATATCGAGATCAAGTATCACTATATCATGGATATGGTGCAGAGGGGAGCAATGAAGCTCCAGGATGTTGCGATGGAGGAACATATAGCTGATGTATTGACGAAGCCATTGGCTAGGCTGAATTTCAAGTACTTCAGGGAGAATCTTAGTGCTCTCCAGATCAAGGTTTCCTCGAAGGGAAAGTGATGAGACCCATAGCCATTCTGACATGGTGATAGGATTGGTTCCTTCCATGGTCAGATGTAAGGGCTAAGCCATTCTATCATGGTCAGAGGATTTAGGTTCCTTCCATGTCAGATATGAGTGCTGGCCATTCTGTCAAGTAGGACACATGTAAGGGAAATTGCCATTCTGGGAATGGAGGTGCCTGGTCAGTTACCAGGAAAACTCAGTCTAGGACTGAGAATCCATTCTGATGTAATAGAGGGATGTGTTCCCACTTGATCAGGTGTAAGGGCTGAACCATTCTATCATGGCTAAAGGATTAAGTTCCTCCCATGTCAGATGTGAGTGTTGGCCAGTCTAACGAGTAGGTTAGATGTAACGGCAACTGCCATTCTGGGAATGGAGGCACCTGGTCAGTTACCAGGTATCTCAAGCTCGGACTGGGGGCCATTTTGATGCAATGGTAGGATTAGTTCCTCCATGATTATATATGAGTGCATTCCCTTTTCGATGTGGTGCTTTGTGCATGGTTGGATTGTAAGTGCAGAGCCCTTTCCAATGCGATGCTTCGTGCATGGTCGGATTGTAAGTGCTAAGCCCTTTCGATGAGGTGCTTTCGAGCATGGTCGACTGTAAGTGCTGTGCCTTTCTGACAGGATGAGGTTGGATGTAAGTGCAGAGCCTTTCCGATGTGGTGTGCTTGCACATGGTCGGATATAAGTGCTGAGCCATTCTGGCGCGATGTGTTTACACATGGTTAGATGTGAGTGCTAGGCCTTTCTAACAAGATGAGGTCAGATGTGAGTGATGGGTGTGCCTTTCTGACAAGATGATGTTAGATTTAAGACCTAGGTAGGCCATTCTGACTTAAGTGTCAGATATAAGCGCTGATGAAGAGCTACATGAAGGGTAGGCCTACAGGATTGACTCTGTACAACTTCCTATGATGAGAAGAATCGAGATAACACCATTATAAGATAGCATATGATGATGATCCAGATCAAGTGATCCAGATGTGTTGATCCAGATTTGATGACAATCCAGATCAAGTGACGATCCAGTTGTGATGATGATCTAGACTTGATGATGATCTAGATCAAGTGATGATCCATATGTGATGATGATTCAGACATGATGACGATCCATATCAAGTGATGATCTAGATGTGATGATGATCCAGCAATGATGAGCCAGTACTCATGATGATGCAGATCCTGTGATGAAGAAAACTTGAAGAATACGATGACTTGAAGACTCGAAGACGAAGAAGACTCGAAGATGAAGAAGACTTGAAGACTAAGAAGACTTGAAGATGAAGATGATGAGATGATCCAGTTGATGTAGAGAAGAATACCATTGCTAAAAATTGTGTCGAAAGAATACCTTCCTAGTTAAGAGGGAGTGTTGATGTATCTGTAACTTCGGAATGTATTCATCTATTTATCTTATGTCTTGTAACCCGATGATTATTTCAGGATGTATATATTATGTAATTGAGTCATGTTTTCATGCCTCGATGTTTCGATCGGGAGGATCTATAATGTAAACAAGTCATGTCAAGTAATTGTGGATAACCCTCCTATTGTTTAAGGGTTAAAGTCCCCGCAGTTCCGGGGCACTAGGGTTATTAGACTCTCCTAGAGAGGTCAGCCCTAGTAGGGTTTTAGTCATGCCCGGATTAGTATAAATAGAGAGCTAGACTCTCTATTTAGCACACATCACATACACACTCAAGTGTAGCGCATAGTTGAGGAAGGAGAAGACACTGGGTCTAGATAAGAAGAAGGCTACTACTGTCGGGAGATCACTTACTGTTTTGGGATTTTCTATTTTGGTGTTGATTCTATCTCTAAGGAAGTTGTGGGGTTTTTTCCATTTATGGTTTCCCCGAGGAAAAGAAATGTGTTCATTTTCTCTTGTGTTTGATTGTTGTGCTTGTTATTATCTCAGTTAAAGATCCTAATAATGCTACCTTAATGTTGAAAAACTAACATGGAGACTATAAAAGAATGACCCTATGGGTTGTATTTATATCAATTAATGATAGTGATATCTTACGGGATAATGGATTGTTTTGTTCTAATCATAATGCATTGTGCTTAAGTGTTGTAAAATATGTCTTTAGACACAACCCCTTTTCTTGGAATATTTATCCCTCCTACTATTTTCTTTTCTATCCATTTTTTCAAATGGGTTTCCTAACACAATGCACTAATATGATATGTTTTAATGTCGAATTTCCCCACATTGTAGGTATGCAAATGCAACTTCTTTTTTCTTTTGTATTATTGAATTTCAATTACTAACTTGAAAATAAAATACTTTTATAATAACATTGATTTTATATTTTAGATAATGACTTTGGATATAATCCTTGCATTAATGTATTGTATTGTTTAAATATATATACCATCTAATTACAGCTTTGTTCAATGTAATATTGTAAATAATCCATATCTGAATCAATGTAACATAACCTTTTCAATAATACAGACTACAATAGGAGAAGAAACTCATTTTATTATATATGAATAAGCGACACTTCATCATACAAAATGGGGCCAGATAAATTCCCTTGATAATCAATATTCTAATGAGTAATTGTTTTAAAATTGGTAACTCATTGCCATACTAGTTAGGGAAATATGTCCACATTAAACTAACTGTCTCACTTTTATAGAAAAAAATCCAAAATATAAAACTTGTAATATTCAATGATATTGATCATCATTCATATATTGAACTAAATTGATTGCTCAAGTTGTTGTATGCCTCATTTATTTATGACATGTATGGGATATTGTACATGGGTTAGTTGCAATGTTTTGTTGAGTAGTTTGATCTTATCTTTCCTGCCCGTGTTCCATCTAAAAATTTTGAAGTAAAAAGTAATGAATATATCTATAATTATAATATAATTTACATTATTATATAATTTGAAAAGTGTACCACAGTAATAAGTGATTAATGCACTATACATGTTTTTCAAATACATATTACATGCCATCTATCAACATATTTTCTAGTGGCTCCATTCCATACTTTGTTTGCTATTAGTTATACACACCATGCCAAAATATAGATATAATTAAGGGTTTTTTATTTTTCCATTAAATATAAAATAAGGGAAGTAGAATAACATAACTACTTAAAAATTGTTCAGTTAACCCATGATTCTTCACCATATGCTGGAAACTCATACATATTCTAATGTCAGTCAAGTGTATGGGTGACTCTTGTTTGTACACTTCAATAGTAAAAAGTAATATATTAAAAGATAAGAATGAAAACAAATATGATATTTAAAGGAAAATACAACTACTAACAAAATGTGTGTTTGTCCATTTTTTTTCCTTGTTGTCTTTTCTTATTTGTTGAGTGGCTCTAACTTTGTTTGCTTTTCTACAACAACAAAACAATTGAAAATCAATATTTCATGTGATCATTAAAATCTCAAATTACATATAAAAAATCAATGGTTACATATTATCGATGCACATTATTATTGGGATAAATTGTCCTATGATCCAATCATTCTTATTTATTTGATAATTTCATTTTAATGGTGTTTTCTATATCCCTACCAGTGTGTTGTAGATATCATATTTTTCAACATATCCATTTTTATTAATATTCCTAAAAATTAAAAGCACTATAGGAAATCGATTGATATTTATGTGAAAGTAAATATAACAAAACAATTAATTTGATATTTTTGGACATATATATTATACAAACACATGTTTATAAATAAGAATTTCTAAATGATTCTTTTTTGTTAATGTATTATTTTACTAATGCATGTCTCATGGGTCTGATTGGCCATTTATTTGGAAACGGTTGCTATAATCTAAATATGACCTAATTATTGGACTCATTATATTGACATTTGCACTAAAAGTGGAAAGAATGTATATACATTATTTCGTCTATATCCCTCATAGTTTTTTTAAATATCTCCCCCATTATGATTAACTTCAAGCACCACTTTATATGAACTAAGGACCAATTCATCATCATTTACATCCTTCATAATTGTTTTCTTCTTAGGAGGTCCTTCTATTATATCATTGTCTATCTCTACTCATGTGAAATTGAATGTTAAAATCCCATTAACTATTATTATTAAGAAGAGAATTATTAAAAAATAAAAAATAAAAATGTCATGTAATCACCTTTTGATCCTTTTAATTAATTTATTTTCAACATTTTCAAAAATATCATTACACTCTTTTCCACTTATATTGTGAAAAATTGGATAGATTTTTTTTCAAGTTTTTTCTCTACATGGTACAAGTTAACCAATAGACTTCATTTTAAATTATAAATAATTAAAATATATTAAATTTATGTTAAAATTTAAAATAATTGTTCATGTTCTATTCTTTTTTCGTGCTTCCTTAACACCAGTTTCTATAAGTACCCCCCTAATATGACCTAAATAATGAAACATATAAATTATGAAACATGTTTTTCGAACTAAGCATATAATTTTAGCCATAATATTGTTGGATTTATCTTATCCTGAGATGGGGGGGGTGAATCAACATAAGTGCAAATATCAAATTATTTCACAATTAAACAATTTTCACCAATCAAAAATTGTTTCAGTAGAACCAAGCGAATTGCACACAAACACTAAAGAATAATTATATGTATATCTATAGATAAAAATAATTATTACATACATGATCACAACCTCATTTCAGGAAACAACTTGATCCTTAAGTACAATGTGTTAGTTATAGGAACCGACCTGCAATGAGATCGATTTGCGTAAGCAATAACTCACAAAATTTAGGAACTAATCTGAACAGATGTATGTCTTACTACGTAAATGATTACTTGTAGAAAATAGAAACCAACATGTGGATAACTACAACCTTCAATGATTTCTTCAAATTCGACTGAATGGAAGCACTGACTCCCAAATTATATTTACTAACTCCAACTAGAAGGAGGATCCATCCCTCTAATCATATTTTCCAACACCAACTGGAAGGAGGATCTAACCCCTTGAATTTGTTTTACCAGTTGTGACTAGAAGGAAGCTACATATACTTGATCATTTCCCCATCCAGCCTTCCTCTGATGTTTTACTAGGAACTATTGGAAGTAAGCTATGAGTCCCTTATCCTTTCCCTGTTTAACCTCCCTGATATAGAAATAAGAATGTATAAAATGGAACTGCAAATTACCTTGTAGCTGCAAAACTGAAACCATTGTAATCCTTCTAATTTGCATCTTCCTTATGAATATATGTGTCAAGACAGTCAGTTTCCAAAACTACAATGTGCACTAAAGATTGTGGTTTGTGTCTCTGTATTGAACAATGTTTCGAACTCAGTCACTTTTGTGGCTCTATAGTCTGCGTATTTCACTGAGTAAACATTTCACACATCCTAAATATGGGCATCCTTCTATATAGTGCTCATTTTATTATTCACCATCTACTAATTTTCACACTTTTGTGTCGTTGCATAAAACTCTTTCTGTGATCAATGAGCCATTAATACTTGAAGAAAATGAAGCTTGTTCAAATCAAAATATCTTCAAGTCCTCATTCTACAAGATTACTTCAACACATAGATCTCTTGCTTATTTATAGTTTTCCTAGCACAAGAGATGTGTCCACTTGTTGAAATTCCTTATTCTTGAATAACACCTCCACTTAGTTTGCGTTTTCTTGAAGTTATGATCTGCGTCGGTGTGCCACTTATTACAATTAAGATTTATGGGGTTTGGCGCACATATGCCAACTTTCTTGTGGGAATTTTGCACATAAGTTCATATCTCATATTTTCTTCATGAGTCCTCATGCCACACACCATTTTATTTGTGGGAATTTTACACATAAGTTTGTATTTCATGCTCTTCATTCGTAAATCCCACACAAATGATATTTGCATATATATTCCATTTTCATTGTTCTTCTTTATGGATTTTTATTTGCACACTTATGACTAGTGTCATGGTGGGATCATGGATCTTTCTGGACTTCCAAATTCTTCCATATGTATTTCTTCAAACTAGATTTCTGTGAGGAAGTATTAATCTCTTTTGGAATCAGTTTATCCTTTGACATCAATTACACCATGTTCAACAATCTCCTTATGTTCAACAATATCCTTTGACATCAATCTCGTTATGTTCAAAAATATATTTTGACATCAATGACAATTGATTATCAAAAATCTCCCCATTTGAAATTCATGTCAACACCACCTTGACATAAAACCTATCATAAGATCCCCCTAAAAGTGAGCTCTTCTTCTGTGTAAAAAAATACTCCCTATGAGATTGTGCCTCTCATTCTTTTCTGTTCTTTTTGAACATATCTATCTTCCAATTTTATTCAATCTCATTGTTTTTTTATTCTTCATTTTTTGTGTCCATATTCTTTCATTCCCCCCTTTGACATCAATGGAAAAGTGACTTTCTTCTTTGTTGAATTCCTATGGATTTATGCTCATTTCTTCCTATTTGGATTGCTTCTGGTATGCTAGTTTGTAGATAATCCATCTCTGTGTCTGATACATAGAACTGAAATATTCATTAGAGGAAATTTGGGGTCTAAAATGGGCCTCCTAAGGAAAATAATAAAATAATAGTTAAAATAATAAAATATATTTATTAATTTTGGAGGAAGAAATAAAAAAACTATTTTTTTGTTCATATTTTTAACATATATCCATGTGTTGTTACTCAAATGTCGAGCGTCAGCACTCATTGGATGTAGAATTAAACATCATCAAATTTTCAAGTATTTCTTATTTTTGGGGTAGTGGGGTCAATCAAAAGTATGTATTTTGGGTACTCCTTGGATTCAGAATTAATGTTTGCATCCAACAGGTGCCCCCGCTTGAAATTTGAGGAAAAACACATGGAGATATGCCGAAAATATGAACACAAAAATAGTTTTTTAATGACGAATATGTCAATTCAACCATTATGATTGACTCATTTTATTGAAATTTTATTGGTTCTTGAATTCCAACTCATCAAGAAATGATGGTTGGCTCGTTTTCTTATACGGACCATTTTAGACTTCAAATTTCCTCTAATTTTGCTTCATGTTTGCATCTCCATTAATGCTGTCTCTCATTGATTTTCTCTTGGATTTCGTCCACGAGGAAAATTAATGGTTTCCAATAAATTATCTTGTGTTCACACATATTACAATCCTTACATGTGCGTGATAATATCGACAACTTAGTCCACATGTTGTGTTCGTACTAGGACTTTATTCTGACATCATTCCTTTAAATTGATCCAATGAATTGGACTTTCTTTTTTTGTCCTTTTTCAATCCATGCATTAAATTTTGATGTCTTCACACTTGATTTGGATTGAACACCGCACAAATTCATCAACCTACGTCTATTCAATTTATATTCAGGTGCATAAATAAACGCCTCACAATTCTATAAGATGGTTGTGAATTTACTTGATCCACCACCCTGATTCATATTTTGTCGAGCTTATTCTGGTATTCATAGTTTTATTTTTCTTTCTTTAGTCATCATCGTGTCTTATCCTTACCAAATTTTCGACAATTCTCTTACTCTGTAGTTCAATCACAACAAATATACTTTGGAATACTAAGAGTGCAAATTGGAGTTTGGAAAAATGATATGTTGATCAAGGATCAAGAACAGTAGAACCGGATAAATGTTTCCATCCTTCAGAACCTCACTAATATTCAGCACATAGTTGATATTAGGCCTACCCCAAGTAATGTTGGTCAAAGAAATGCAAAGGCTTGGAATGGAACAATTCCAGCCTTTCATTTTAATTTCTTTCCTAGGAACTGTGCAGTAAATAGTGTGCAATAAAAATTATCTCAAGAACTATGCAGTAAACACTATATTGGGAACTATGCAATAAGCACTAGGAGCTATGCAGCAACACTATCCTAGGAACTGTGTCATAACACTCCTAGGAAATATGCAATAAAAACTATCCTACGAACTATTTGGCAAGCACTGAGAAATGTGCAGTAAGTACTGGGAACTGCACAATAAGCATTTGGACTACACAGTAACGAAACTGTGCAGTAAGGACACCCTGGATACCAAAAAAATGATCACTATGATAAGAAAGGACTTCTTTTGACCTAACATGAAAAAAGCGGTAGCATAATATTTAGCATGCTGCATCGAACACCAATAGGTAAAAGCATAACACCAACATCCAACAGGCTTACTGCAACCACTACCCATTATGGAATGGAAATGGGAAGTAATCAGCATTGATTTTATAATAGGTTTATTATAAATTTTAAACAACATGACTCAATCATTGTCCTAGTGGAAAAATTATGTAAAGAATCTAATTTTATTACGGTAAAATATAGTTATAAGGTTGTTAACATTGTTGATGTATTTATGAAAGAAATTTTCAGGTTACAAGGTGTACCTAAGGTAATAATCTCGGATAGAGATGTAAATTTTATAGTGAATTTTTGGAAGGCCTTGTTTAAAGGACTAGGAACACAATTAAATTTCAGCATTGTGTATCATCCGCAAATTGATGTACAAACTGAAAGAGTAAACCAAATTCTAGAAGGCATGCTTAGAATGTATGTAATGGACAAATAGGGTAATGGGAATATTACTTGCACTTAGTAGAATTTGCTTACAATAATCATTTTCAAGTATTAGTTGGAATGAGTCCCTTTGAAATTCTCTATGGACACAAATGTAACAATCTAGTTTCTTGGAGCAGTCCAGTCGATAGGTTAATGTTAGGACCTGGATTGTTAACTGATATGGAACTAACAGTGAAATGGGTACAACAAAATCTAAAGGTTTCCCAAGACAGGAAAAAGAGTTATGTTGACTTAAAAAGAACTCCTCAAGAGTTCCAGGTAGGCGAGAATGTATATATAAAGGTAAAACCCAAGAAAAGCTCCCTAATACTGGGAATATATTCAAAATTGGCACCTAGGTATTGCAGGCCATTTGAAATTTTAGAAAATTAGGGCCAGTAGCATACCAATTATCCTTACCATGTACGATTAAAGTAAATAATGTTTTTCATGTTTCCATTTTGAAGAAGTATGTTCATGATGCACTCATGTAATTGACTGGAATGTTATATAGGTGGAACCTAAAGGAGAAATACAGGTGGGACCGAAGAGTATTCTCGACATGAGAGAACTTTTACTCTAGAACCGTACCATCGGACAAGTCAATGTACAATGGAAGAAACTTAGTCTGGAAGATTCCGCTTGGGAATAGGAAAGTGATACGTGGGAGGCATATCTGATCCTATTTCAATATGAAATAGTGGAAGAATAAACATAGAAAAATAATAACAGCGTGGACAATGTTATCCTCTAAGGGGAGGTGTATGTAATAAACCGAATTAAATTGTTATTTTTCTTTTTGAATATTTTATTTAATTTTTTAATATTTTTTACATGAAATTCAAAAATAAATGTAATGGAATATTCTTATTTATTAATTAAAAATACTGGAGGGAATCATAACTAAAATAGTTGTTGAAAGAGTGTTTGTTGACCCACAAGGGGAAAATACAAGTGGCTAAAGATATTGAGTGAGAACTCAAGATGCAGGAGGAATCCTCTCCAAAATCAGGCCACAACTCTTTGTGGAGTGCTAAAGAGTAGGAGACTCATAAATGACCAAGCTCTAAGAAAAATACTATATAATAGTATGTCCATTTAGCAAGAAGGAGGCTAGTAGTGGACGAGGAACTTATATGTTAATGAAAGAGATGGCGCATTGAGTGGATTTTTCCCTTGTGGTTCAACGAATGGGCTCAGGGGTTATGGATCAAGTGAGACTTGGCTACTCTAGGAGTTGGTTGGGAGGA
This sequence comes from Pseudotsuga menziesii, assembly GCA_001517045.1. Lineage (NCBI taxonomy): Eukaryota > Viridiplantae > Streptophyta > Pinopsida > Pinales > Pinaceae > Pseudotsuga > Pseudotsuga menziesii. The sequence goes on along the minus strand of LPNX010561816.1, from coordinate 205,640 downwards.
ATGACTATTTCAATTATGCTTTCCTGAAATTGGTTTCAAGTTCCCTATTATACTTCTTATCTATGTTAGACTCGTTTAAAATTACTTATGAATCATATTGATTCTTTCTATAGAAATGGTAATATGTATCTGGTGTTATTATCTTCTCTATTGTATGTTATCATATGAATTAAACTGATCTTAAGTAGTATGAGTAGATTCTTGGCCTTAATGCTTTTATAAAAAACCTTTGTTTGGGCATCCATACCCGAATCAGATGTTTGTGTAGTAAGGGTTGTATTGTTAGCCTAATTAGAATTTCTAAACAAAGAGTTATCATATATATACATATAAATGTTTTAATTCATATTGCAGATGTACGATTTCAACATTTTAAATGTATCTCTTTTTCAACTAACCATTTTCTTAGAATTCAAAGGTTTCCTACATAGGTAGATTTGGCCTTTGTCTGTTTTAAACCCTATCATTTTAGAATGATTATTCCATAACTAGAATCATATTGTTTCAAGTAAATTTTAGTTAAATTATAGAACGACTTTCACTAGTTAACATAACAAAAAATTATAGAGATAATTTTTAATCAAACCAAATCAGATAATACAACAAGACTTTCAATCACATTACTTGTAAATGGGAAAGACTATAGAACTATTTATTATATGGATAGAGTATAGCCAAGAGGATTTTAAACATCTAATATATAAGACATATAAATGACAAAACTAGAATATATATCATCTCAAAACCGCAAGTCCTTCAAACAAGGATCAAGATTTTCCATTATCAAAGAAATGATTATAAATACAATAAAAATCATAATAATCCAATTATTAAATCAACTAGATAATAGTTACACGACTGAAGTTGAGTAGGAAAACCATTATAACTAAATCTTGTATATCTATTGCAATCATTACAATAATATAGCTCATGATTGCACAACCTTTTTTTATGGGTATCTAAACTTGAGGTTTAACTTTTAATGGGAAAACGAATTAACTTTACCGATTCGAAATCAAGTTTACAAATTTTCATTTTTTCATTAACAAAAAACCTTTCAAATATATTTTACGTGGCAATAATACCATTGTACACATGGTAGACATCGTATAAACAAATTATGAAATGTATTATCAATTTAACAAAGGATCAAAACCATTAACAACAAATAAACTCTCAACTATAAGATGGTACATACTCATAGGGGGTCACTTTAAATTAATTAAATACCAAAATAAATGGTTAGGGTTCGAAACCAAAGTGCTTGTAAGTCCATCGAAGATGGAATCCATAGTTCCATAAAACCTTAAACATATAAAAAGGATTTACAATAACATTGAAACCAGAGTGGCTGTAAGTCCATCAAAGATGGAATCCAGAGTCTTCTAAAAAAAATACACATACAAAAAGAACTACGACAATGATGGAACAGAGAGGTTACGAAGCCCTATTTCCTGTGGGATAAAGACCTGTAAGGGTTTAACAAAAAAATAACAATTCAACTTATCTTACAGGTGGAAAAAACTTGTTTCCTACACATCCCACGAACCCAGCAGCATCCACACTAGGAGTCACATGAAAAACTAGACTACTAAGTAGGGTCAGATGTTGGTTAAGCAAGAATTGATTTTCATAAAGTTGAACAATGTAGCAGTTATTTTTACTTACTGTAATGTGTAAATAAGAAGGCCTGGGAAGAGGTGACCTTGTTGCCTCCCTCGTTGGCTTCTCCATAATCTGCACACCCACGATGCAATTAGAACCTTAACATTTATAATAAAAAAATTGTAAATGTTAATGACTGAGGTTAAAATGCATACCTTATCTGAATGCAGAGATGGCCAGGGTCATCTCCTCTTGGACGCCTTATCCCTCCTCTTCCTACAGATTAAAACAAAAACCTAGATCAATCACTGCTGCCAGATAGTTTTAAAAGGATTATAAAACTATTACAAATAAAACTGAGTTCATAGAGCTTACCTGGTTGAAGGCAGTGAAAGGCCATTTAAATTTGGTTTGGATTCAATTCGTGGTAAACCAACAAGGCTGAGACTTGTTGGCGGCCATCAATGCTAAGTAAAACCTTCAACCCACCTCGGAAGCGAACAAACAAACACCATTAACGATTGGGTAAGAGTTTTAACATAAGAAACTACATAGCACAACTATGGAAGGCATAGGATTCTTCCCCAATCTTTGCAGAATAAAAAATCAACTAAATGAAACGTTTAGACAAGACAAAACCACATTAAACCCTTGCAAAAACCTTTTCCTGCATGCAAGACATATGGAGGGTCGAGATTAAATCTTAGGCATGCCATTAACTGTCTGGTTGCGCTGTCAACTTGCATCCAAGACACATCTTTAATACAAAGTCAAACCATAGTACCATCAAATCATAAACCTTGTACCACTTTTAAATCACGTGGTTAAACCCATATATTAAAACATCTCGAAGGGTTTCATATCGAGGATCAACCCTCAACTATGGTATTAGCACCATAGTTCCCAACTTTAACATTTAAATCAAGTACTTAAAACCATATTTGTATACCTTAAGCAAGGACCATGTTTTATACCTTGGATCAAAGATATCAATAATTCATGCCAAAATAATGGAATCAAGATGATGGTGTTTTAAACACCATAGTCTCCCAAACTTTCCATCTTCACAAAAATAGGTTGCTAGTATCATAGAGTTAAGGTGTGATGACTAGGGAAGAGACCATCCTTAGGGATAAGAAACCCTTAGCCAAACATATATATAAGATAAATATAAAAAGTATTAATAACATCACCTGCAGGTGTGGTGCTAAGTTCGTCAATAACCATATGTAAACACCGCATAGACTACAATCTATCCAATACAGTAAGATTTCAAATATTAGATATTGCACAAATAAATGATAGTGTATTCATGTTGAGATCAATTTACATATTACATCATTCACTCATTAAAAGAGTATATATATATATATATATATTGAATTTTTTTTTAGTATGGAAATTATAGGTTTCTGACAACATCTCATCTATTCAAACCACTCCGCATTTCTTGCCTCCAAAAGTTATTGGCATCTCACCAAACCAGTCATTTCATTAAATCTAACCTATCCACAATGGATCTCATTTTATGTATCCTAATTGAATACAAGTTAGATCATTATCCTAAATAACATGACTATAAAACCAGATCATAACTGAGAATCTTAGTAGTTGTAGAATGCACAATTGAATTCCCTACATTTTCTTCATCAAAGTAAAATTCACTTAACCCCACGTAGCACATTCAATCCCACCAACAATATAATATATTGTATTTAAGGGTATTATCTCAATTAAAGAGCAATTGTCTTAAAGGAATTTGGTTGGTGGTTATGTTCCTTCGTGCCCTAAATACAGAAATCAATGACCAATTAAATGACCAGTTAACAAACCAATGACTAAATAAATGACCAGTTAACTGCACTTAATTACTAAATGACCAATTAACTACAATTAATGACTAAATAAATGACTAGTTAACAATGATCACTAACTAAACACATGACCAATTAACAACAATCAATGATTAAATAAATGATCAATTAACAACAATCAATGACTAAGTATACTACTAAAATGACCAATCACAACAACCAATAAATGAGTAAATTTTCTTAGTCATGTATTTAGTCACATTATAAATTACTGCGACTAACTACTAATAGTCACATGACTAAAGTTAGTGATTTATATGCAATTTTTAGTAGTTTTTTTAGTCATATATCACTCTTTGTTTACTAGTGGCATCTATGGAGCATAGCGTTCTGGAATTATCAAATGGTAGGATAACTCTTTTGCTAGGGGAATATTGGGCAGAGCACCATGATACAAACTTAGGAAAACATCCAATGTGTAGACAAACATCTCTAGCTAAGTTTGAGTCCCATAAGTGGCATGGGTCTTGGTTTTCCAGGGCTAGGGCATGAGCTTCGCATGATGGTCATATACATGTCCATTTCTTGCAGATATGCATTTAAGGAGGTAATATTTCGATTTGTCAACCATTTTAAAAATGTTTACTGACTGGTAGGGTTAAAAGGACTTTTACTGAGCAAATGGGGGGTGAAACCTTTTATTGTTTTTATATTAAGGTAAAAGGAAGTATGTAGTTAGAAACGGTAAATACCTTGTGTGTAAATGCTTTTAGGTGGAATAATATTGTTGGTCCTTGATTTCAACTGGTTGGGTAAAATAGAAGTTGGGCACTGGATATTTCTTTTGATAAACAAAATAGATTTGAAATTCATAATTTTCCACTTAACAGATAAATCCATTTGAAATTTTGACACTTGGAACCTTTTAATTTGACACACTAGATGACATCAAATGATATCAATGGACCCAACCAGAAATGTGTCCATTAGATAGAAGTTGACGTGGATGCCACCTTGTAATTCTTTGTATGTGTGGAGACCTTTTCGATTTGTAACATTGAGCAAAAGCACATTGGTTTTCAGAAGCAGTAATGGATAGTGGGCTCACTAGTATTGAAAAAGGGCCTTGGGGAGGCAGCATCAATTATTTTCCTCCATGTGTCATGGTGGTTTTGGGGAAAACGACTCCTTGAGGAAAAATTAGCCAGGGTGAATTTTATCGGCGAGCTAGCAATATCAGTCGTCGATATTCCACCCTTTTTTCTTAATTATTTAGTCTTCCTTATTTATGTCCCTCGTACTTTGCCTAAGACCCGTTTATTTTACCATATATCATATTCAATCTAATGGTGCTCCGCTCGTACTCATTAGTGTTTCACTTCTTAGTGCTTTGTCATTAGCCCATGGTTTTTTGTCATCTCCACCTTATCTCTCGAGGGCTAAACATACAAATTATTTTACATTAGGAAACCTTTTGGGAATAGTAAGTACCTAACAGATTCTAAAGCTCCTTAATGATAACACCATGTTGGAAACCAAGGGGGAACTATTCCTATTCTTGAGAGATACTAAAGGGGGATTCATATAGAGGAGGTATGTATCAAACTAATGGCCCAAATTGTCGAGAAATGAGTGTACAAGGGTGAATTTTGAGAGTAGGCTTATTTTCTAATAGAGGGTACACTTAGATACCCTCCCAACCCTAGTGGTTTGGGACTTTATTCTAATTTAATTTATTTATTTAATCCTTGGTCTCCATTTCCCATCCACGCTTCTCCTAAAATTCCCATATCTTAGATCATGGGGATGGACTTTGGGTAGGAAATTGACTCTTGTGGATGGGAGGAAACATGTTCTTTAGGAGTCTCATTAGTCCCTTGTCAAGTTTTCACATACCCAATGACCTCGCGGTGCCTTTGAGGCCACAAAATACTCAATCTACTAACTGAATTCACCTATGATAATTTTTCCATATACTTAATTAACCATTTATACCATAATTAATTTTTTATATAATCGTTCATAATTAATATAAACACATATAAAAATTTTATAAGTTATTTATACATGAATGCATTCACGGAGTGCTAATAATTCCATACATTGAATTAATAGATAACAATAAAAAAATACAAAATAGAGATAAATACAAGCATTTCATACACAAATGAACACTTATTTGATAATATAGTCCAATTGAGTGTAGACCAAGGACGTTCCACCCAACCATAGGCACTATGTTATACCAATTCTCTCTATAACAGAGGTGACCCTAGATCTAGGGTTGTTAATCCACAAGATGGTATTAAGCTTTCCTACTAGAACTATCCCAATATGTTAGCACTCATCCACCATTATCCTAGACAACCAAAGGAATGGGGCTCACTTATCTAGTTAACAATCCCTTGGGGTCCCTTCTTTGAGTTAACAATCCCTTGATATTTTTATCCTAATTCCATTTCAGGGATCCAGCATAGGCCTACCAAGGACTATATGTATTGGGAATCCACGGAACTCTGTTGTTCTCAGGTATAAGTCCAAATTATGGTACAAGTGATGGTTGTGGGTTATATTATGGGTAATGGTAGTACGGGTGATGGTGGCTCAAAGCATACATCGGTTGATGGATGAATCATGGAAGAATGATCAAAGAATTAACTAGTTCTCAATAATTATATGAATTTTTAGAACTATCCAAGTGACATGTAAAGATAATGATATATGGACAAATGGAACTCATGATTAGGTCAAATCTTCCCTCACTAATCTGAAGGTTTAATATAATTAATCTAAGTGAAGTATAATCATAGTTTTCCCTCACTAATCTGAAGGTTTAAGATAATTAATCTAAGTGAAGTCTAATGTAGCTAAATTTGATAATTCGCTAGGTTAATTTCCAACTTAACCCCCTTCTCACTCTCCCTCTTGTGGAATTACAACCCCTCATGTCTTCCTCGTCCTCTTGTTCTGCAATAATCATGGATTTTTATATTAAACTAAAAATGTACCAAACTAATTATCTCACCATGAATAACATGGGAAATGGAAGAGATTGACTAGGAGGTGGAACACTCATATGGGTAACCTACTCTAAGGAAACCACTCGTGAAGGGTAAACAAGTTAGGGTGGATGATACTTAGGATTAGGGTGATGTATCTACCCTCGTTGAATATGGCTATTCACTATCCATGGTTGCAACTTGTACAAATGCAACAATTCATACTCAACAACATTTAACTAAAGGGGATGTTCCCTACATAGCTCAAAAGGACACCTAATATAAATTAATAATTTTATTTTTAACCTTTCCTTAGACTCTAATTTAAGTTAAAATTTTATATATTTTACCAATTATATGGAAATAATTTGTCATTCTTTGATTTTTATACTCTTTTATAATAATTGACATTAAATGATAATAATTCACCATTCTATTTATTTAATAGTACTATTTATTATATATAGTTTTCTATAAATTAGATTCATAAATATACATTCTACTATTTTATATTACATTATATATTATGTAAAAAAATTCATACACATGATCCTATTCACCTACATTTATATGTAAATCTAAAAAAATAGAAAAATAAATTATATATAAAATATGATATGTAAAAAACTTATAACATTAAATAATTATACTAACATCGTATTCTAATTAACCTTTCTCTTCATGGTAGAAATACACTCCAAAGTACAATGGAATGAGTAGCATCACAAATTCATGTTGTACCTTATTTTTTTCCACATAATTGTTGTGCATAGAATTTTTATGAATGCCACACGAACTATACATTAACCACAAATTTATGTTTTTTCATACAATGTTTTTAGTAACTTCAATATCTTATAAAAAAAACAACATAAAAAACAATCATAATGTACCCAAATGAGTTATCATTTAAAAAAAATGTGTTGCACATACAATTTCAATAATAATGCATAAAACTTAGGTCTTTTGTCATACAAACTTTATTAATGGTTTTGGCAAGAAATATAGCAAACATACTCAAAAACCCTAGAGGATTAATTAAGCTAATAATTAACATTTCCCAGGATTAATTAAGCCTGATAATTAAGATTTCCCCTACTTTAATGAATGATTTTGTTGATGTCTTATATTGGTACAAAACTATGACTATGGCATTGGCTTGATTATAAAATCTTCACACAATACTCAATGTGTCACCTCAATCTACTTATATTGTTATGGTCATTTCTTTTCCTCAAGATCCATTGTAATATGACTTGAGGTATGGGATACCTTGCCTGCTCATGAGACGAACGAACTTAATGATATCGTGTTCTTGCCACATCATGTAAATATGTTTCTTAACCTTTTTTTTAATGCGAAATAAAACAAATCTTACTTAACCCTTTTAAGTGGATGTTCTTTATGCACTTGAGACTTAAGAATCCATTTAATAATAGTTATAAAAGAACAAGATTTGAGGTGTCATTTGCATTTAATAAGTGGATGTTACTTATGCAACTTGAGAGTTAAG
>LPNX010561816.1:176504-196511 GCA_001517045.1 Pseudotsuga menziesii | reverse complement strand
TGGAGAAAGATTAATGAAATGGGAACATGATGGGTTACAAGGGTGAAGGGAAGTGGGGATTGAGAGAACAATTAGGAGGAGAAGAGGTGTTGAAGACGTATAGGGTTAGAATTAGTACGCAAGACTTGAGTGATGAAGGGGGATAAGGTGGAGGGGAGAAAGTGGGTGATGGTTTGATGAGAGAGGGAGGATTGGTGAATGGAAAGGTGGATATGGAGTATTAGAGAAGGAATATGGTGTGTTGGATGATAGAGGTGAAGGAGGGGGAAATTGAAGAGAGGGGAATGAGCCGCGATCAAAAAGAGAATATGGGTCATAATAAGGTAGGGGGTTGAGGAGAAGGGATAAGTTGAAATCATAGAGGAAGGGAGTATAAGAGAGAGAAGGATACAGAGAGAGTGTGAGAGAGAATAAAATAGAGAGGGGGGAGGGGGAGTGAGGGAGGGATGAGGATAGAGTGAAGGAAAGAAATAGTGAGGTAGGGATATAAGGTGTGTGTATGTGAGAGGGGGGTGTGATAGACACAAGGAAATAAAGGGGTCAGGGACACACATGTATCAGGATATATATATATATATATAGAGAGAGAGAGAGAGAGATGGTGTAAAATACATAAGGTGGAGGTTTGAGCGATGGAGAGAGAGGGAGGTTGTGATAGAGAGAAACATGGAGAGGGATAGAGGAATACAAGTTGAGAGAGAGAGAGAATAGGATAGAGGGATAATGGCATAGAGGGATAGTAATTAAGGGAGAAGGGAGGGAGAGATTGATATGCATATTCCCATTAAGATTCAAAATATTCACTTCCAACATCATGTGTGGTGGTTGGAGGCATCAATTTTGGCCCTAAATGGTTAACAACCTCTTTTAAGGCCTAACGAACAAGTGTTTCCCCCCACCTGTGTCAAGAGGCCTAATATATGTACTTACTGCTAAAAAATTTCTAATGGCACTAGTATCCCCATTTCAAGGTAAATGATACCATTGAAGGCTCTATTGAGGTTATTCAACACATCATTCTTGGCTCTAGATTGCTAGAAGCATATTCTAGAGGCTAAGTCCTAGGTTTCCTCCCCTTATTATGTATAAGGTCCCAAGACACATACATAGTACTTAGAAACCCCTAATGGTTCCCATATCCCTATTCAAATCAAAACTATCAACTTGAGACATCATCTATGGTGATTCAAGATGTAGTTCATGGACCTTGAGCCCTAAAAGTTGGTTTACAACATAAAATTAAAGCTTGATGTACCAACCATGATTAACACCTTATCTTCCATATCTAATGCTAAAAAAATCGTAATCATGGTCATATCCCAACTTAAAGGTCGAGGATACCCTTAAGAGATCATGTGTGGTTGTTCGAGGTGTTTTTCTTGGCCCTATATATGTATAGGATTCATTTAGGGCCTAAGGACTAGGTTTCCTCCCTCAACCATGTCTACGGATATGTTCCTAGTGCTAAGAGAATTCTAATGCATTGAATATTCTCTCTTAGATGAAAAATATCACATACGGAGGTACTATGTGCATGTTTGATGCCTTGTTCATGGATCTCAATCCTTAAAAACTGCCTTTAGGATATAATTCTTGAGTTTCCTCCCCCAAGCATGGTCAAGGGACTATGACCCATACTTAGTTCTTAAATCCTCCTAATGGTGTCCATATTACAACACAAAGAAAAATTATTCTCTTGGGAGGTTAGGCATGGTTGTTTGAGATGTTGTTCTTGATGATGATAAAATACTACTAAAGGTCATAAGTCATGTTGATGCAAACTATTGTTTTCATTCATTTTCCTAGCCATGCACCAAAACCATTTTTTGTGGTTCTCCATAACAAGTGTGTGTTTTGCTTCTCCAAAATGTGTGTGTGTTTTGCTTCTCCACAACACGTGCGTGTTTTGTAACTATAAAACGTGTGCATGTTTTTCTTAGCCTAACTTACATGTCATATGACATGTTAGGCTCGAGCTTAGCCAAACCAACCATTACATAACGTGAGCACATTGTATTTTTATTTATCATGAGCGTGTTTCCTAAAAGTAGGATTGCATCTAAAAGGTCCCTGATCTTCTTGCACACACCCTTAAGTGAGCAAACCTCAAAATTAGTACTCGAAATGTTGGTGCAACTTTTAAATTTATTAATGTAATGATGATGGATTGGATTTTTTATAGTGTGTAGAGGTTAGTGTTTAGTAGTGTGACCTATAGTTATTTATTAAATGTTTGAGAAAGAAAAATTTATGGCATAAACATGATCACTTTTCTAAAATCTAGTTGCATCTAAAAGGTCCACCAACTTCAAGCACTCACCCTGCACACATGTTCTCTTTCTCTCTCTCTCTCTCTCTCTCTCTCTCTCTCTCTCTCTCTCTTTCGCGTGTGTATGTGTGCATGCGTGCACACACACGTGCAAGGAAAACATGTGTATTCCTTTATGTATAAACAAAAAAATAGATCAATTATTTGTTGTTTTTTCCCCTCCTTAAACACACATCAAATCTTATTTGTCTAACAAATGCAACCAGATTCTAACTAAAATAAGGTACACGAATTTACACATGTTTGAAATTCCCACGTATTGTGTACATACTACTTTACCATTTTTTTTAAGTGTTAACATTCTCATAAACAAGCTACCTTCAAGAAAATTTCCCAGAACCTTACCTAAAAAGAAAAAATGGACACCTTTTCACATATAAAAGTTGGCTACCTTCAAGAAAATTTCCCAAAACCTTATCTAAAAATAAAAAATGAACACCTTTTCACATATAAAAGTTGGTGATCAAATGATCTTCCTTCATTGAAAATATTCTGACTAATGAGTTTGAGAAATTCAATAAATATAGACGTCATACAGTATAACCTTTGAAAATCTTTTCTCCATGGAGTATAACCTTTGAAAGGATGATATAGACGTCATAGAGTATAACCTTTGAAATTCTTTTCTCCATGGAGTATAACCTTTGAAATTATTTTCTCCATGGGTTGTCGTAATTATATTGGATACTTCATTTGAAGGAATAAAGAGACTACATGAAACTAAGATTTATGATGAGGTTTCCTTGGAAAATAATGAGTTTTGGGGTTGTCTTACTAATGGTACCACTTAGAAAATAGTGAAAAGGTAAAAAAATTACAAGATTGAGTTTTTTTAATTCTTGAATCATAGTAAAACATATTTTTGTCTCTTAAAGATTCATATGATTAATTATATTTGAACACTCTAAAATCAAATGGTATCTATTTAATTTACTGTATGCATTTGAAGAATGCGGCTTTTTCTCTTATTTATGAATATAAATCTAGTTTAGGTTTTTTTAGATAGAAGCCCTAAAAAATCCTAATCGTGGCCATATCCCAACTTAAAGGTTGAGGATACCCTTAAGAGATAATGTGTGGTTGTTTGAGGTGTTGTTATTGGCCCTATATGTCTATAGGATTCTTTTAAGGCCTAAGTTTACTCCCTCAACCATGTCTATGGATATGTTCCTAGTGCTAAGAGAATTCTAATGCATTGCATATTCTCTCTTAGATGCAAAATATCATATACGAAGGTCCTATGTGCAAGTTTGATGCCTTGTTCATGGACCTCAAGCCTTAAAAACTACTTTTACAACATAAGTCTTGAGTTTTCTCCCCCAAGCATGGTCAAGGGACTATGACCCATACTTAGTTCTTAAAGCCTCCTAATGGTGTCCATATTACAACACAAAGAAAAATTATGCTTTTGGGAGGTTACGCATGGTTGTTTGAGATGTTGTTCTTGAGGATGCTAAAATACTACTATAGGTCCTAAGTCATGATGATGCAAACTATTGCTTTTATTTGTTTCCCTAGCCATGCACCTAAACCATTTTTTATGGTTCTCCACAACGCATGTGTGTTATGCTTCTCGAAAATGTGTGTGTGTTTTGCTTCTCCATAATTTGTGTGTGTTTCATAACTATAAAATGTGTGCACATTTTTCTTAGCCTAACCTACATGCCATATGACATGTCAGGCTTGAGCTTAACCAAACCAACCATTACATGACGTGAACGCATTGTATTTTTTTGTATCGTGAGCCTATTTCCTAACAATAGGATTGCATCTAAAAGGTCCCTCATCTTCTTGCACACACCCTTAAGTGAGCAAACCTTAAAATTAGTACTCGAAATGTTGGTGCAACTTTTAAAGTTATTAAGGTAATGATTATGGATTAGATTTTTTTATAGTGTGTAGAGGTTAGTGTCTAATAGTGTGACCTATAATTATTTATTAAATGTTTGAGAAAAAAAAGTTATGGCATAAACATGATGGCTTTTTTTAAAATCCAGTTGCATCTAAAAGGTCCACCAACTTCATGCACTCACCCTACACACATGTTCTCTCTCTTTCTATCTCTCTATCCCTTGTGTGTGTAGGTGTACATATGTGCACACACATGCAAGGAGCACATGTGTATTCCTTTATATATAAACAAAATAATGATCAATTATTTATTGTTTATTCCCCTCCTTAAACACACATCAAATCTTATTTGTCTAACAAATGCAACCACGTTCTACCTAAAATAAGCTACAAGGATTTAAACATGCTTTAGAAATTCCTGCATGTGTGCATACTACTTTACCATTTTTTTTAGGTGTTAGCATCGGCATAGACAAGCTACTTCAAGAAAATTTCCCAAAACCTTACCTAAAAAGAAAAATGGACACCTTTTCAAATATAAAAGTTCGTGATCAAATGTCTGCCTTCATTGATGATGAACAAAAGGAGATTAAGGAAAATTTTCTCACTAATGGGTTTGAGAAATTCAATAAAAAAATCTAAAATAAAGGATGATATAGATGTTATAGAATATAACTTTTGAAATTATTTTCTCCATGGGTTCTGGTAACTATATTGGATACTTTATTAGAAGGAATAAAGAGATTACATGAAACTAAGATTTATGATTGATGTTTAGTTGGTAAATAATAAGATTTTGGGTTGTTTTACCAATGGTATTATTAAGAAAATAGTAAAAAGTTAAAAAAAAAATACAAGATTTGAGTTGGTGATCAAATGTCTTCCTTCATTGATGATGAACAAAAGAGATTAAGGAAAATTTTCTGTTTGAGAAATTCAATAAAAAAAATCTAAAATAAAGGATGAAGAGTATAACCTTTGAAATTCTTTTCTCCATGGGTTGTGGTAACTATATTGGATACTTCATTAGAAGGAATAAAGAGATTACATGAAACTAAGATTTATAAATGAGGTTTCGTTGGTGATTAATAAATTTTTGGGTTGTCTTACCAATGGTATTACTAAAAAAATAATGAAAAGTTAAAAAAAAATACAAGATTGAGTTCTTTTAACTCTTTAATCATAGTAAAACATATTTTTTCTCTTAAAGATCCATATGATTACTTATATTTGAACACTCTAAAATCAAATGGTATCTATTTAATCTATTGTATGCACTTAAAGAATGTGGTTTTTTCTTAAATAAATATAAATCTAGTTTAGGTTTTTTAGACAGGCTGTTTCCTTTTCTTAATTATGAATATAAATCTAGGTTAGTTTTTTTAAATATAAAAAAAATGAAAAAATAAACATAATTGATATGTATATTTACTATAAATATTACTGACGTATGATTTTTAAAGAAACCATTTGCAATGGAAACACTTGGTGTATAATATTCTTTAGGATTAGAAACCCTTTTATATAGGTAGGTTGTTTTCTTTAAGTAGCTTCGCACTTTGGAACGACAACAAGAGCAAGAACAAGAGCAAATCTGTTAACCACGCGCACAAACTTAAAAATGGGCTTCCCTGGCTTCCTGCCTGCTAGTTGGCTCGGGTCCGAACCTAAACCTTGACGATATTATCCAGCGTTGCAGAGAGATTTGAAAACTGACAAACAAGACAAACCAACCAAGCCTATTTTGTTTTTCTTGTATTTTATATTTCAGATTACTCCACTGCTAAAATCCAGCGGCTGCGTATACGTTAGGAAAGCGATGGGCTGATTGTAAACGTTTGCATTGATGACTAGAGAAATAAGACAATAGACAATCCAGTAGTCGGTGGATATTGGATTTAGCGTTTAGAGAAGATGGCGGACAACATTCAACAACATGTAGTAGAGTAATAAATGCTGAGCTGTAGCATTGTGGGCTTTTGGATCTTAATTTGTTTGAAATCTAACGACCCAGATAACTACGGTAACAGCATTTATTACTTTGTTGCATATAAAATATTTTTCTAAAAAAACAAATAAATAATAAAACAAACCCTTACTGCTCTCTTTTGTTTCTTTTCTTATATTTATTCTAATTATCAAGTATTCTTCGTAGATTACTGTGCTGCCCAAATCCAGGGGCTGCGTATACCTTCTAATTATACGTTAGGAATACAACGGGAAAATAAGACACTTCATTAGTCGGCGGATACTGGAGTTACCGTCCCCGAAATATGGAAGGTATGATTAAATATCGGCTAAGATTAACCAGCTTGTTGAGTAAGCTTTAATGTCAACTGCTGCTTCAGAGCCATGGAATCTTAGGTAATTTGAGATCCTGTCCAGCAAGCTGCTTCAAATACCCTGCACCCGTAAACTGATATGGAAGCTCGGGATTCAACTTCATCATTAATAAGGAGAATGTTTTCAGTTGGGAAGGCTATTTAGTAATTAAAAAACAGGACAAATTGCTAACGCCATTATGGGAATCTTTTCGTATTAATGAATGGAAAACGTTATCATATTACCGTTTTTAATTTAATTTAATTTTTTGCGTTATCTCATGATTGCTTTTAATTTAAAATTTTTTGTTAGGGTACTATCAATAAACCCTAGTTTTCATGGAGGGAAAGTTTACAATTTACAAATTATTAGTATTTTAGGAGGGAGATCTAAGTTTGATTTAAAAGATGTAATTGTACATACAAATATATTAGTGAAAATTAGGTTAACCATAGGTTTTATTTTATTAAAAAAAGTATTTTCTTTATCAATCAATAGCTAAGTGGTATTTTGTGTGGTATAAGTTTCCTTTTAAATGATGTAATTGTAGATCTAAATATATAATTAAAATTACAAACTATTAGGGAAGTATGTTGTGTGGTATAAGTTTTTGTTTAAAATGATGTAATTGTAGATTTAAATATATAATTAAAATTAGGTCAACTTGAATATATAATGTAAATTTTATTTTATTAAAATAAAAATATTAAATTTAAGAAAAAAAAATTAAAGAGAGTTATCTAAAAAATGAGATGATTTGATTATTATTAAAAATTCAAATGAATTTTTTTTGGTTTGTTGGATTTCTAGTCCACACCTTAATTGAATGAGTTGGCAAGAATTAACAAAAATAAAATGATTTAATTTATTATTAAAATTCATTTTTGATGATAGAAATGGATTCAACACTTTTAAATAACCATGTTACATCCATACTATGCAATCCCAATAATTTATATTTTTTATTTAAATAAACATATTTTGAACAAAAAACATTGATATGATCCATATTGTTACTTCTTAAACTACTCTATATTATTATTTTTTAAATTATATTTTTCTTTTAAATTATATATATTTTTTATTAAAGTAGATAACATCTTTTCTCATTTCATAAAATAAAATAAATAAATAAAAACATTTACTCAAATGACATCACAACTTGCAATGGCTTCCACTTGCATACCACAATTCCACTTCCCTGCCACATATGGTCAAATGGCACTGCAAGTAGTTATATGTGTAGATATATGTGAGTAGATTGAGCATTGAAGCTAAAGCATTCAATGTAGGGAATTATGGTTTTGTGGTGGTTGGATTGGGATTTCATTTATTAATGATTTCAGGATTTAAGGAATGAGTAAGACTTGACTTGAATCCGTGTACTGAGGATTTAGGGAATGAGTAAGGCTTGACTTGAATCCTTTTACTCACTTGATTAAATTAATGATTTCAAGGACAAGGACATGAGCTTTGAGTCTAATATAAATAGAGGGGATGTTGAAGGCTTATGTTAAAATGAGTTTATATTAATTGGTGATTTTAATACATGTTTTTTTAATTTTCAATTAAAAATTGCATTTATATGTTTATAACCAAGGTGGATTGCAAAGGTGGGTGGCCAGAAGTTTATGCATGTGTTTTTTCCCAATGTGCTCATTAATATAAATGCGCTAATACGCTTTATTATTTATGAGTGCACTGAATAGTTCAAAGTAGCATCCGATTTTTTTAAACCTAAAACAAAACAGCATGTGCTCCTAACAAAGAGACAAGTTATCGTGAATTTACAAACAATGCACTAAAAACCTTATATCCCTTCCTCCAAAAAAAATTCTAAACTTTACAATTCACTTTATCTAAATAAATGCATCAGTGAATTGCATTTTCACAATAAGCACCAATGTGTTTTTCAAAATCCATCGGAATAATTGGAATTGTTTAATATAATCAATGCATTATCCAATACTCTTCATATCTCTAAATGCTCTGGTTATTTTCTTAACAACTCATCAGAAAGCTATATTTTTGTGTAAAAGAAAAAAATCAAATTCTATTGTGTATTGTTCTTAACCAACACACCAATGCAATCAACTTTCAATTTAAGCACCAATCCATTTTACCAAAATGCACCGGAAATTATTGAAATAATTTAAAAATAATATATAGCATACACTTTTGTAGAGCACTTTGTTGAATCCAATGCACAAGTGCATTGTAAAATTCACATCTACACTATGGTAGGGTAGAATAAAATATATATATATAGATAGTAAAAACATTTACATTGTTGTATGGTTTATGTAGAGCCATACATGTCCTAGTGGTCAAGTATTTATAGAACTTTTTCATGTTATAGTGTGCATGTATCATGTATTTGTTTATTTGTGTCTATTAAGGTTGATTTATGTTCATTTTGGAATTTTCAAACAATATAATTTTTTTAGTTTTTATGATACACAGCAACCATACCTTCTCAGTGGAAAAGGAAATTAGTAAATCAAGTTTCATCTTTTCATTTAAATTTTTGGCAGATTAAATTTTGAAATTGGACTTTATATCAGTAAATTATTAAATGATTTAAAAGTATTATGTCACTACTCCCCTAGAACTCAAACGCAGTGAAATATGGTGTGTTTATAAGTTGCACCATGGATGCCTGCTGCATTCATTTCACATAAACGCATTAGAATGTTTGCGCCAAATGCGATGTAGTTATTTTTAAATAACTACACCAATGTTCCCAATAGCGCCATAGTGTCATATAAACTAGTGTGTCTATTGGTGCATCATCAATACTGCATATTACCATGCAAATCTATTGGTGTGTTCCTATAGATAAAGTGCGCCATCTACCACCAAAATGAGAAAGTGATGTATTGTACAGTGCACCAAAAATTAGCTAACTTCGTGGTTTATGATACTAGTGAATTCAAATATATAAGGTGCATCGCTAACGCAACTATAATTGAAAAAGTCAAAGTTCATTGATGCATCATCTAGTGTATAGTTTCCAATGTGTCGATTTGAGCATTATAAATGGTGCATTCTAGTGCAATGTTGCAAATGTGTCAATCTAAGCACTATAAATGTGCACCATTAACCATTGAAAAACTAGCCACTAGCCCTTTGTATGATGCATATCTACTGATGTGGATGGATAGATTAGGCACATTGGTATTATAATAATAATTAGAAGCTAGAAATACACACCGATGTGTTATGTTTTTCATAATAACCACTTATACTATGAAACAAGAACTAAACACAATTCTCGTTTTTCTCTCTCCTAATTTTAGTAGCTATTTTTACCTCTGTTTAAAAAAAAGGGTTGACATGAATATCACACATTTTCATTTTACGGCATTTTTTTGGGCCTTTGAATCATCTTTGTCGTAAAATATTATTAATTTCTATTTTCAAGTGTATTTTTTAGAAATTTAACAAAATAACATACATTTAGAAGTAAGTTATTTTGAAAAACATATACAATTTTCAATTTTTTCTTTAAAATAAGACACTTGTATAGACAAAGTAATAATTTTTTATTGACAAAATTGTACGAAATTCCAGAAAATAAAGACATTTAATACCATTTTCAATGGATTTTCATAGATTTTTTGTATAAAAATGATACTATTTCATACTATTTTTCAAAAATTTATGATTCACACAAATTCAAGAAAAACTATAACATATATTTGTAAATATCGTATTAAAAACAATATATATAGAAATTTTACTTCTAAAATAAAGTCTGAAATTCAAAATAGAATTAATATATCTTATCAAAAGGTTGTCAAATTAACATATGTCAATCTATTAACCACGACATTATAATTCAACATTTGACTATATTTTCCTTCTCTCTTTTCATTGATTATAAGAGATTCACAAGTCCCATCTTATGTCAAGTTGCAAGATGTATGTTTTCAATATTATTCAAAAATGGATCACTACTAGAGCTACGAATATTAGGCTTTTTCCTGTAACAAAAAAAAAATTAATTAACTTAGCAATAAATATAATTGATTTATAAATCCAATACCTTGATAATATAGTGCAAATATATTACCAATAAAGTTGCTTCCTTGTTTTTTCTTTACCCTTGAAGGATGTTAACAACCCCCATAATTGTGTGTCATAATGGAAAACAACGAATCTCCATAGTGGTGATGTTGTGACATCTAGACATCTTGAAACCACTTTATTGAATGATTGGTAAGAATAAGGCTCACAATCATAAGTAGTGTTTCAGATATTGTATCCATGAGGGATATCTGCAATAACTAGGGCGTACTCCTTTTTAGGAACAATTTTTGCAATGTATGCACAGACACCTAAAATGAATTTATATTGCACAGTGTCAAGTCCATTCCAAATATAATGATCAAGAGTATCATCAAGTTCAATGTTTGCAAGATGTTGTCTCCTTTTTTGTTCTATTTTGGCTCTTTAGATATGAATTTTGAAGGACTCTGGTACTCCATATGTACGCCTCTTTGGCATCTTCAAATGAAAATTTTCTCTATAAGTAATAAAATATAAATGAATTAGATAATATTAATTCCAGGAATGTAAAACAATTCCGGAGCGATCATCATAACAATATTCAATTGACTTCTTTTGCTGAGCTCTGTTGCTTGTGGCTGCGCGTGATCCCAGCTAGGGCAAGCTGCGTGCGCTACCCAGCGGCCGCCATGGCTGCTCCTGGGGGAGGGAAATCCCCTCCCTCCCCATCTCTCTCTGATGAAGAGGCCTTCAGGAGGCTGTTATCGAATGCCGGGAAGAAGCTGGGAGCCCCTCAGATCCCGAAATTCATTAAGAAACTAGGGGAAATACCTGAAATTGTCTTGCCAGAAGAAAAACCCATCAAGATTGCTCTAGCCTTGGCAGAACGTGGACTGTTCGGGCAGTTCATGGGTTTATGGCCTTCCTCAAGAACCATGGATGACTGGATTCAAAGAAACTGGAGGCCCCAACTGAAGCACAGCGTGACCTGCTATCCAGTGGGCAGAGGCTTCTATATTTTTGAATTCATCTCCAAGGATGATCGAGATCTCATTTTCAGGAATGGCCCTTACTTCATGGGTTCCCAAGGATTGTACCTCAATCACTGGACCCCGAATTTCGACCCGAATCTCGACTCCCCCAGGGAGGTCCCTGTTTGGGTCCATCTTCCAAACCTACCAGCGTACTGCTGGAACTTTGAATCTCTGGAAAAAATAGGGAATGGGCTTGTTCGTTACATATTCTTGTGCTAGAATCTGCGTTGAGGTGGATCTAGAGGCCGGGCTACCAGAAGCAATCAAGAGCTCGGTGGGTGATTGACATCACTTCCAACAGTTGGATTACGAGCAGCTGCCCTTCAAATGTAGACACTGCCATGAGCATGGTCACTTCCTAAGGAATTGTCCCAAAAATCAGCAAGGGGACAAAACAGAAGGATGGCAAAGGCCCAAAAAAGGGAAAGCAGCCTCAAAAACCCAAGAGGAAAGTCCAGGATGCGGGCTGCAAGCCCCAAGCAGTAAGGAGGCGACCACAGAAGGAGGGATCTCTTCATCCATCCCCATTCAGGTGCATTCCTCAAAGCAACCCTCGGCAACTGAAGGAACAAGCGAAGAAAAAAGAAATGCTTCTAGATCGATCTCGGTAGATCCTATCAGCCCTGGTGAAGTACCCCTGCAACCAGTCCCAGATCTACCTCCAGTCTTAACTGAGGTTATCCCTCCCCACGTCCCTATGGGAGAGCTCTCGAAGGTCATCAGTCAGGAGGAGGATCCGTCCAATCTAGACTCCGACCAAGGTGGTTTCTCTGATGAAGAAGCCTTGGAATCCAGCAGCTCACATGCAACACCTCTAAGGTCCAACAGGGGAAGAAAATTAAAAAAAAAAGCACCACAAAGAGAAGTCCTTCAGAGATGTAGCCAAAGGAACTCAGAAAACTTTGCCAGCCATGATTAGCACCAGATCCAAGCAAGGCCAACCCTCCAAGGGGGCCTCCCCTCCTAAAAAAGTTTAAATGTGATACATCTCCTGGAACTGCAGAGGTTTAGGCTCCATTCAAAAAGAAGAAGCTCTGAAAGACATCATTCGAATAAACAAGCTGAATATTCTGTTAATTCAGGAGACAAAAATGGAGGATTCAATCCTCTACCAAGCTGGTCTTGCCCTCTGGAAAAAGGGCCCTGGGATAGCAATAAGCTCAAAAGGGGCCTCTGGAGGAATAGCCACTTTTTGGGATTCTTCCAAATTCGAATTGGTCAATGAGGAATGCAGTGATCACTGGATCTTCACAAGTCTTCTCCACCGGGACTCCGGACAGCAAGTAAGTCTCTTTAATATGTATGTTCCTAACCTTTTTCCTGAAAAACGCAGCTGCTGGGATTCCCTTGATCTGTTTCTTAGCCAGCACAGATCGAGAAACATTATCATTGCTGGAGATCTCAACGTCCCGCTATCCACTGAAGAGAAGAAAGGGGGCTCCATAGTAAGGGATCAAGCCAGAGAATGGGTAGAGAACATTATCCTCCATTGGGATTTGATGGATATTAAGCCTCCTTCAGGGAAGTTCACTTGGTCCAACAAGAGACTGGGTCCTGGTCATATAGCAGCTCGCCTCGATAGATTCCTCATCCACTCTAACTTCCTCACCTCCGGTTTGTTGGCCACTTCCAAAATCCTCCCCAACTGCACCTCTAACCACAGACCGATCCTGCTAGATATCTTCTCTGATGCCACGCTGGGCCCCTTCCCCTTCTGCTTCAGCCCGCTTTGGTTGCTTCAAGAGAACTTCCAGCAAGTAATATCGGATTCCTGGTCTATCCCGCTGCCTGGGTCCCCCTCCTTCACATGGGAGCAGAAACTAAAGAGGCTTAAAGAAGCTCTAAAGAACTGGTCTAAGCTCTTATCCTCCCCTACCTCCCTCAGAATTACAGCCCATAAAGCCCTCGAAAATCACCAGCATGCGATGGACACGCTTCCCATCACCAGCACCACTCTCTCCAAAGAATCAGAGCTTCAAAAGTCCTATTTTAAAGCCTGTAGGGTCGAAGAAGAATTCTGGCGTCAGAATTCCAGAAGCTTGTGGCTTGAGAGCGGGGATAAAAATACAAACTATTTTCACAAACAAGCTGAAGCTCGTAAAAGCTACAAAGCTGTAAATGAAATCAACTTCCGTGGATCCCTGATAAAAGACCATGAAGAAATAAAGAAAGCAGCCTTCCTCACCTTCAAAGATCTCTTTTCTGCTCCTGAGGACGCCCCTTTAAATCCTATGGATCATCCTTTCGATCTCATTCCTCCCCTGATTCAAGAGGATGATAACCTCCTCCTTACTGCTCCCATCTCCTTAAAAGAACTTAAAAGAGCTCTATTCAGAATGAAGCTTGACAGCGCCCCTGGCCCTGACGGATTTACGGCCAACTTCTACACTAGCTGTTGGGATATTATTAAATTGGACCTACTAAGGATGGTAAGGCATTCCCAAGCCACCTGTAAGATTGGGGGAAGCACCAACTCTGCTTTTCTTACTTTAATCCCGAAAGAAAATGGAGCCACTTCCTTCTCCAGATTCCGGCCAATCTCCCTCTGCAATCTTAGCTACAAGATTATATCCAAAATTATTACCAATAGACTTAAAAAAATCCTCCCCAAAGTCATCCCAGAGAACCAAGGGGGATTCATAAAAGGGAGGAATATTCAAGAGAATATCCTCCTTGTCCAAGAGGCTATTCACTCTAGCTTCCAGAACAAAGAAGAAGGAATGGTGATAAAGCTAGATCTAGCCAACGCCTTTGACAGGGTCATACATGACTTCCTCTTCTTAGTCATGAAGAAACTAAGGTTCTCTGTGCATTTTATCAATTGGGTGCATGGATGCATCAGCTCCCCATGGATAGCCCCTCTAGTAAATGGCAGATCCACTAACTTTTTCCAAGCGACCAGGGCGCTCCGGCAAGGCTTCCCATTATCGCCCCTCCTTTTTGCAATTCAAGCTTCTGTCCTTAGCTTCCAGTTAACCACCAGCAAACAGAAGAATCTCCTCCCTGGCCTCCGGCTTGCCCCAAAGGTAACAAACATCAATCATGCACAGTTCGCAGATGACATGATCCTTCTAGGTGGAGCTAGCATCTTCTTGGAAAATCAGTTTAAAAAAGAGCTTGAAGTTTACAATCAGATCTCAGGAAGCAAAATCAATTCCCAGAAGAGCAAGGTTTATGGCTGGAATTGCTCAGTAAAGGAGCTATGGGAGATTGCCAGATCGCTGGGCATGGAAGCTGTCCACGATTGGGACTCCTTCACCTACCTAGGTGCCCCAATCTTTAAGAATGGCTCGAAAGCAAGTCATTGGACTCCTATCATTGACAAATTTAAGAATCGAATCCAAAACTAGGGCTCCAACTGGTTAAATCCAGCAGGCAAAACAGTTCTGCTCAAATCTGTGCTCATGAGTATCCCAATTTACCAAAACTCCATTTTGCTAGCACCGGTCTCTATCTTGAAAAAAATGGAGACTCTGATAAAAGAGTTCCTTTGGGAAGGAGGCAAAGGGAACCTCCATCGAATCCACCTGGTTAGCTGGAATAAAATCCAAATGCCTTATAAAGAAGGAGGCCTTCAAGTAAGGGATCTGGTAAAATAAAATTTGGCCATGGGGGCCAAAACTTTGTGGAATCTGGTCGCAGGAAAAGACAGTTGGAGCAACAAAGCTCTCAGAAGAAAATATTTCAATGGGGCAAGGCTACGATGCCTGGATAAACCAATCCCTCGTAAGAAAGGCTCTCCCATCTATAAACTTTGTCTCAAAGTCCTGCCTCTCTTCCAACCAAACCTCCATTGGATACCTGGAAATGGAAAGAAAATAAAGCTGTGGGAGGACTCCATCATGGGAGATCATCCATTAGGACAAAATCCTGGGATAAAGAACATTATGGACTGGGCTCAAAACAATAACTTAAACACTCTTTGGGACATTTCAAGCTGGGAAGAAGATGGAGATGGCATTTGGAAGGACTGGCATATTGACAATCTCCCCTACTGGCTAAATGATGAAAAGGATAGCTTAATGCAGCTCCTCCAAGGGAAATCGCCCTCTGCAAAGAATAGTCATGACAAAAGAGGGTGGGGCCAGTGTTCAGGCAGTTACTCAGCCGTCGAAGGATACAAAGTCTTCCTTTTCCTCACCTCACGTTGCTCCCAATCCAGCCCGATGGAACTTCATCTGGAATTACCCTTTTGTGCCCAAGATCGACTTCTTCTGTTGGATTGCTGCTCATAAAAGTATCCTGACTGGGGAAAATATAAAAACTAGAGGCATGGAGGGCCCCTCAAGATGTCCCATATGATGTACTGAAGAAGAGACAATGAATCACCTCCTGATAACATGTCCCTTCTCCCAAGAAGTTTGGTCGGAAGTCCTCCTCCTAAATCTTGAGGATCTTGCTATCCCCCAAAACATCCCTGGCCTGTTTTCCACCTGGGCCTCCAGCTCCCCCTTTGATCTCCATAAAAAAGACCTTCTGAAATCAGTTTGGATTTGGGCCCCCAAAGCTATCTGCTGGAAGATCTGGCTGGAGCGTAATAGCCGAATCTTCAGGGATGAGGAAAAGTCTAGCATCAAGATCACAATCAAGTGCAAATCCCTCCTATGGGAGCTATCAGTTTCCAAGAGCAAGCTTAAGAATTCTAGAGACTTGGATCCCCAAGAGAGAAGATGGTTGGCTCAATTCCGACATCCTGAGCCCATTCCCAATGCTCCCATCTCAAAAACTGCTAATTGGGAAATCCGCCTCGAAGAAAATGAGTTCCTAATGTGGAGATCTAAACTAAAAGAAAGCACCCTTTTCTTTGATGGAGCCTCAAAAGGAAATCCAGGGCTAGCAGGAGGAGGAGGGGTCCTCCTTTCGGATGAGAACTCGGTCTTATTCACATATGCTTGGGGGCTAGGTTCACTATCCAACAACAAGGCTGAGGCGCTGGCACTTTGGCAAGGCCTCAAGAAAGCCCATGAGTGGAACATAGACTCTCTTGTGGTGTTTGGAGATTCAAAACTAATCATCCAAGCCCTAACATCCAAAAATTTTCCTTCCAATATCTCCTTAACTGCTATCATCAAAAAAATCCTTTTGTTAGCTGCAAAGTTCAAAGAAATCAGCTTCTATCACATCCTGCATGGACTCAATGATAAGGTGGACCTGGAGGCCAACAAGACTGCCACGCTGGACAAAAACGTGTTGGTGGTAAATGGCAGATATTCCCTTTGCAATATTCCATAATTCATCGATGTCAGAGACCCGATCTGCAGTATCTCTTCAGGACAGGCGTGGGCTGCATTTTCATTTTTCTCATGATCCTGTAAGACGCGTCTTCAGTACAACAATGAGTGCTCTGGAGATTCGATTGTACACCAAATCTCCTCCTTCCCCTACTCATGACCCCTCCCCTCCTTATATCGGGCCTCTCATTCCCCCTTCCAAGCAAGATCGCTCCTCAAGGGCTCTGAGATTTGCAGGTTCTGGAATCCTCCTTCTTCATCGGTTTCTCACGCCAGACCATCTCTGTGCGCCTTCACAGCTTGGCCCGGATCCCATGGCTTCAGTAGGGTCGTCCTCCAATCCGCAGTCAGTTGAAGAAAGACTGGCAATCAGTTGAAGAAAGACTGGCTTTTTCACTGGTCTATAATTAATCTTCCCCTTGTTATAGTCTAAAAAAATAAAAATAAAATATAAATGAATTGAATTACCAAATAAATCATTCAGGATGTATCATATATCAACATACCTTCTTGAATGCAACAAAAAATTGTTTTAAGGCTTCTATTGAATTTGATTCTAGATAGTTGCACTTGACATCATCCCAACTATTCTCATTCAACATTATAACCATATCCTCTTGTATTTTCATGTAAATATTGTGACTAGACGATGAAACAATAAATAATGTTTGCAATCATATATAATAATACAACTGAATACTTAGAACATAACAAAAATGTTAAACTCAATAAAAATACTTTGTACCATAAAAAAACATTAACTTACTTGTCAAATTCATTGCACATTTCCTTCATGGATAATTCACCTAACTTTACCTGTGACAATATTGTATCTATTAGTGTTCCATCCTTCACACCTTACATTGTTCTCCAAGGTGTGATAGTCATGTTTTCTGGGAAGTTCTTGACAGCAGGACCTGACTTACCACCAGTCCATGGAACAACTTTACCTTTTCACCTTTTGATTTTTTATGCCAATATTCTCCCACAAGGTAAATATGTCCTCAATCAAATCCAATATTTTCCCTACTCTGAATCCCAACTGGAAATATCCATATACAATTCTGAATGCATCACTACCTTTGGCATTTTTTTGTTTCACATTATCCTCTTTAATAGGGATACATATTTCCACACAACATTGTTTCTGAAAACTTGCAACAACTTTAGATTTACCCTACCACATATTTGCAAAAATTCATGGTGGATAAATCTCACCCTCTAAAGAAATGTCATAGGCATCCTATATTCACTATCTATGTTATGATCCCATGCCAACAAATTTGCTTCTACATCTGTTAAATCAGCATAAATGATGCATTTTATTGTTTCAAAAATAGGGCTATTGGGATATTCTTGCATCAACTCTTGTCTTTCCTATGCAGAATGATCCCCCCCAAGAACATATTATTTGTAATGAAAAATTCTTGTTCGATCAAACTTATCTCTAGTAGGAACATTTTTCGGGTCAATAAGGACTAGGTAGTCAACCACATGTGCATATGGATTGTGCCTCATCAATGCTTTCAAGTTGTGAATATGCAAATGATGCGGTTTTCTAATTCTATATTGATCTTTCCCTTATATGGGTCTATAAAGTTAATTCACATTCAAATCAAATGTATGTCCATTGTTAACCAATTTATCCCTCCACAATCGATCTCAAATGGAATTTTGTGTTGACTTGGAAATGCCGTCCTCTAGATCACACTTGGAATAACTATTTCCCTACATCCCCCAAAATTTTCACTCTCATATTCAGGGATAACATTGGATTCAGAACAACATATCTCTTCCTTTTCTGTCTTGAAGGGGTTTCGTCTAAATCAATGATGCCTTCATCAAGAATTGAAACACGCTCGACAATAATTTTTATAAGAGATTGATCCTTACTCTTACCAGCATGAGTAGCAACCTCATTGGCAACAATTTCAACATGTTCACTTGGGTAAGATGAATATTTAAATGTAACCTTTCTAGGTACCTGATTTGATTGTCGGATTCCCTTTCCTCATTGTGCTTGTACTTCTTCAGTTTGAACATTTGACATGTGTTTTTTATTACTTGCTTCTTGTACCTTTAAAAGAGAGGAATTAGCGACATCCATAGGATTTTCCTCTGTATGATAATAAATTTCTTTCAACATGTTTGAAATCGACCTAGCAAAATCCTGCAAAATAAAAATAAAAAATTATGGTATTAAATCTATTACATTGTGATATCCAAGTTATAAGAAAAACAATTTATAAATAATCTCAATATTGAAACTTACTCTCCTACTTTCAATATCATGCACAACCCCTTCACATAAGGCTGTAAAAGTTTATTGAACATTATATTTTGAAACCTTCAAACAATTTTGGATTTTGGAAAATGTCTTCCCTTGTTTCACTTGTGCGTAAACAATTGATGTACCCGACATCACACATATATCTCTCAACAATCCTAATGAATGGTAATCTGATTGAATATAAAAAAAAATGCAGTAGAATATAAGTGAATACTATCTTCTTTTCTTGGATATATTTCCTTCATATGCCAAGAATAATCTGGTTTGTCATCTTCTTCTACATATTTCCATTCTCTAGCATTCTTGATTTTTAATTCCTAAAAGTTCAAAACTTCAACTTGAGGCTCAACATTCTCAAATACCTCAACAACTTTTTTCAACGCAATCATCGCCGCTCTTGATCCAAAAACGTTCACAGATATCTTTCGTGATGCCATTCGCCATATATCCAAAATGTACAAATTTAAAATATAATCAACAAACATCCATAAACTAAAAAAAATCAACATCAATAGTAACTATAAAATGTATTTGAAATTTCTTGAAAAAAATTAACCCCCCCAACTTAACCCCCTAATACTAACATTACATTAAAAAAAATATCCCTCTTAACCTCCCCCCAAACATTACATTAAAAGAAAATTAAAAATATTAAACCCCATCCACCCCGCCTAAAAAATCCCCTAACATTACATTTTTTTTTAATTAAACCCCCCTTCAACCACCTAAACCCTCTCTAACATTACATTGAAATAAATTAAAAACAAATTAAATGCACCCCCTAACTCCCTAACTCCCTAAACCCTCCCCAACATTACATTAAAAAAATTAAACCCTACTCCTAACTATATAAACCCTCATCAACATTACATTTAAATAAAAAATAAAAAAAATTAAACACCCCCCAAAAAAACTTTATATTTAAAACAAAAAACAAAA
>LPNX010561816.1:165030-176240 GCA_001517045.1 Pseudotsuga menziesii | reverse complement strand
CCCTCCCCCCCTTGGGTCACCCCCTTCCCCTTCCCTCCCTTCCCCCACGTGGCTCCACCTCCCTACCACTCCCATTTCCTCCTTCTCCCATCCTTTCTCGATGCATGTCCCTGACTAGATATGAATATCGAGAGTTGGGTCTCGAACCAATTGAGCTTAGGGAAATCCACTCTCATTGTCCCAAGAATCCTCACTTGGAAAGAGAGATGGCATAGTAGAAGATATTATTAAGTTGTTTCTCAAGGAATCCCTTATGTGACAAACAAATGAGATGATGTATAATTTTTCCCAAATCCTTCAATGAATGCTGACAACACTGTATGAACCCTCAATGAGTAGTTGTTTCAGAGTTGTAACTCCCTTCAAGGTACAATAACTTTGACATCCCCTTATTTGAAGGAAATATAGATGCAAATGCTTTGGAAAAATGGTTGTCTATTAGAAAGCTATTTCTTTGTTCATTTTTTTTTCGATAGCGAAAATATCACCTTCGCGATTCTTAAATTCCTTCCCCATATCAAATCTTGGTGGGATGGGTTCTACAAGAGGCATGCAAGGGATGAGACTAAAATATTTAGAAAAAAAAAACACACTTGTGCAACTTTTGTTGATGTTGTCAAGGATCAATTTTACCCTGTCATAAACTATAATGACTAGTACACCAGGTGGAAAACATTGCACCAGGAAAGAAACTAGACAATGACGTATTTTACCAACATATTCCATACCCTGCACTCAAAACGGGCTATTAAGGACTCCAAATGGAACTGTGTCCTAAAGTATTGCAGTGGGATGCATAGGTACATTTAGACACAAATGGATTTACTTGACATATGTTCACTAGGAGCCTCTTATCGATATGATGTCAAGATTGAGCTAAAATTCAAGTAGAGGAATAAACTAGATTTTGGGTTTTCAAATCAATAGAAAAATATTGGAAAAGGTGGCCCTAACTCACAAAGAAAAGGTTAGAGAAAGGACGACCAAAAATATGACAACCATCCCAATATGCGGGTAAACAAGGGTAACTTAAAATCGAAGAAGGACACCAGAAAGTGGTGTGAGTTCCACAAAATCCCTTGGCACAACACTAATGAAAGACACTCAAACAATCATTATTGATTGAGACAATTCCCCGAAGTTGAACTATAGATTAGAATCTTATTCAAAACAAGAAAATGGAAAGTGGGTCATTGATGCAGAACCTACTGCCATCATCGTAACCAAAAATATCCAACCAAAAGAGTCGAAGGATCCAGAAGAAGGGGAGTTCCTCTTCCATTCACAATTGTGGGGGCAGGGGAACCCACTACATTTCATTGTTGATAGTGGTAGGAAGAAGAACATCATATTAGTCTAGGTCATCAATAGATTGAATCTATCAACGGTTACACACACTCAACCATACACCATCGATTGGATGAGCAAGGAACGAGACATCCATGCCTATTAATAGTGTCTCCTATTCTATGGAATCAATCCCTTCAAAAATGAGGTAATGTGTGATGTTTCCCCTCTTGAAGTTTGTAATATTCATTTGGGACAACAATATATGTCATGTCCCCACCCCTTATACTGATGATGGAGAGGACGCGACTATAGCACTGCTGCTAATGTCGAACGGGAAATCTAGCCCCATGAACGTGCTATTAAAATTCATTGACATAAAAAAATATACAAATTCATAAGACATGTAAATACAGCAAAAGAAAATACATTCATTTCATTCAAACATTCATCGTTCATAAATCATTAAACAAATAGTTTGCAAAGATTAAGCACAAGAATACTTATCTTGAAAAGAAGTTGGCCCACAACTAGCTACATTGCTGCAACGTTCCACCCAACCATAGGCCAATGTGCCCATCAATCTCTCAGAATCACTGCCACCTCTGAGTTGGGCATGATTCCACAAGGCACTAGGTAACAACATGCTCACACATAGCTAAAACCATACACCCACAATCAACCCAACACACCGTTGGGTTTCACAGATTGTCCAGCCAAGCCAATAAGAGATTGGGTTTCACAGGATGCTAAGGCAACAAGCCAATTACATAGGGGTTCCTTGGAATTACTCATCCAAGCCTAAATTCACATCAAACACATATCCAACCAATTAACAGGTGGGTTCCTTGGACTTACTCAACCAAGGCAACACCAGGATGCACTTCACAGCAAAATACCATTGTTGGGTTGTAGAGAAACGTTTGGCAACCACATACATAAATGGAAGATGGGGAAAAATAGAATCATCTCAAAAAATGTTTTGTGGACTTCCAAAGGAAAAAACGACCTTTATTCACACCCAAATCGTGGGTCTACCCTCCCAACCACAGAACATAACCAAAAGGGGTGGGTTTGCAACCCAAACAAACTGGTAAGAAGGGAAAAACAACCTAGGATGAGACATTCATTTCAAAAACGTTCTATGGGCTTCACTTGGGAAAAAATGGCCCCTTCAATCCCCCAAGTCGTGGATCGACTCTCCCATTGACAGTGCAACACCCAACAAAAACAAAAATCCCCAACCGTGTGAAGGAGGGGACAATAGAAAAATGCCCAGGAGAGCTCCCAACTGCTGGACATTAGTAAAACCACTTCCCAACAATGGGAAAAGCATAAGAAAAAACTGTAACTATGAGGGAAAATTCCCAAATCTCTATCCCCTGCATGAGGAAGAGAGAACGTGAATGCATAATGGGTGAGTGAGTCAATTTTGGGTTCTCACTTTCCCATTAAGCCAAAACACGTTTTTCTAAAATGGGTGCTCTACCCAATTTCGAATTTCGAATTTATGTCCTTTTGTGCCCATGTCCCCAACCAACTTCTAGATGAATGGGTGCAAAAATAAAAAATGGGTAGTTGACCACTCCATGGGTTTTCCCCATTGGCTCAAGGGTTTGAATAATTCCCCCTCCCTATTTCTTGTGAAATCATGCCCCCATCTCTTTAACACTGCGGCGCATAGCTAGTTGTGGTATTTTTATTCATTTGCATTTTACATGATGTCTCAAACATATTGTGCCTAGCTAGCACATAAACCATCGGCATTGATTTTAATCGCCGAAACATAAAACACTAAATCCATGGTGGGGCCTTTTCCTCGAGCTCCACATCACGATTTAATACAATACTTACATCATATGCAATTTAATACCATGAGGTCAAAACCAGGGTGCTACAATATATGTGAAAATGTCATCATGTGCATGATTCTAGACCTTGAAGTGTCATTATTTCTTTGGTCAAGTAAATATAGAGGTTAAAAGAGATAATTCCCACTATTGCAGTGTCTCTCATTACACCTAAACAGGAAAATAAGGTAATCTCCCAAATAGGGAAATTCGTCCTCTTTATGATTCATTCTAGAGGGGAATGAAATATCACAGCAACAACCATCGCCTCTACATAGGGTCCCTCTACACAACTGAATCATGTGGACAAGATAGTAGAAGAATATAAATATATCTTCACCACACCTACTAGGGTGCCATTACATTTCTAGGTCAAGAATTCAATTAATTTGGTCCCCACGGCATCTTTACCAATGGGATCGTATACAGGTGTTCCCTCATAGATAATGAAGAAATAAAGCATGAGATTCAAGAATTAATGCAAACGAATCACATTCAATCCAACTCCTCATCTTGTGGGAACCTGATTATGTTGGTACAGAAGAGATATGGGAGATGATGACTCTACATTTACTACTAAGATCTAAATTAGATCACATACTAGAATTGGTATCTCATTCCTCATATTGACAACCTTCTCGACCAACTCAAGAGTGCCAAATATTTCAACAAAATTGATCTGATGTCTGGCTATCATCAGGTGTCAATTGAGCAGTATAATGTTTGGAAGACTACCTTCAAATATTGAGAAGGCCTTTTTGAGTGGTTGGTAATGCCTTTCAGTTTGACAAATGCTCCATCAACCTTCACGGGGATGATGGATGATATTCTCCATCCATTCACCAATTCTTCTGTGGTTGTATATGTAAATTATATCCTCATCTATAGTAGAGCATGGGAAGATAATTTGTATCATATCCATCGGGGGCCTCAGCACTCTACGACAACACAAGATATATGCCAATATCGAGAAGAGCTCATATGGCACAGAGAGAGTTCAATATCTAGGATACATCGTGGACAAACATGGTGTGTATTAGTCCCAAAGTTGAACTATGTTGAAAGTAGCATAAGACCAAGCATGATGAGGCTCAACTTTATCGATATTAGAGATATATCAAAGTGTAAATTATGGCTTGAGTCATTATCTTGAATGCTCTTAATTTTTAACAACTTATGTGAATAAAAAAAATTGTGAATGCAAACGAAAATTTATAGAGAAGGAGTTAGGAAGGAAAAATAGGAAAATAGGAAGATATGAAATGATGAAAACAAATCTTTAACATTAGGAAGTACCGACAGGTGAATTTCTTAAAGGAAGATATGATTCAAGCGTACTAAGCTATAATCAACATAATTCAGTTATTCTTTACACTATGAAAGGGATAACATGAGATCTTTATATTCCTTTAGTATTAAGACGTTTCATAAAGGAAATATATACAAAAATATTCCATATACATAGCAACTATAAGATGCATTAAATTTCATAACATAACCAAAGAACTTTGAACTTCTACAACAACTTCCAAAATTTAATCACGAATAGAGTATCAACGATTCTCAATACATATAAAATAATATTGCACTCATTGTATCCACATTCTCATGAATCCTCTTAGAAAGATAATGGAGACATAAAATGAAAACATAAGAGGGACAATCTGCAAGACTTCATTTCATTAATCCTTGTCCAAAATATTTACATGGAAAAAATATACACCCAACTAAACAAAATAGAAAGAATACTTCTAATTCTAAATTTGTTATCCTTTTGCTCATATCTTGAGATACATTATTTAGGCCTTTGAGGCATCTGAAATCATATTTTCTATGATTAGAATTGTAACATAAATCTAATATGTTTTCAATATTTAATTTTTATATTGAAATATTATATTTAACATAAAGCTAAATTTCAGTTTTTCTTTATTCCTTCGACTCTTTTATTTCCTTGAGTAGGTGATTTTTGTCCACACATCGTCTGTTGAGATGGAACTGGTGAATATCCAAGTGGAATACCAATTTGACTCATTATCTGTAACATTTTGGTGTATTTTGTACTTTGATTATGTAGTGGATACACAAGTGGCATGAATGCCAACGAAGTAGTTTGTCTTGCATATTGTTGTGATATAGGAGGTACTTGTGCAAATTCTTGAGTCTAAGGAGGATTTTTTTGTGTAGTTTTTTGTTGTTGAGAAGATGATCTAGGTGTTTGTTGAGATGACTCTGATGGAGGTGGCACACCTATCTTGTGGTATTTGATGACCAACTACTACTCCTTTCCCATTGGGATGTTATGACTTTTAATATTTTCTAATTCCATTTCTACTTCAGAATGCCTTTTGTATGTCAATGACCCTATCTCCTCAAAAATTATTTTTAGCCTTGTCCAAATCTGAAAGGTAATCCTAAGTCTATCAAAATATTGATTTCCACTTATCACCCCTTTTATCTCTTCTTCTGTTCTTCATTTCTTTTTTCCTTTAAATTGCTTTAATACTCCTATTTTGAGTAGAACCATGCATTCACATCCCATAAAAAAGGAAATCCAAGTTTGGTCACTCTATTGAACATGGTCTTGAAAGATGAGATATCATATTTTAGACTTTTTGTACTGTTTTGCAATACTTTGTACAAATCCTGCTTCAAGATCATTCTTTTAGAAATTTTAATTACCTATGTCCTATTGGTTAATTGCAGCTCTCCCAACTGCTTGTTACTCCTGCTATTGAGATAGTCAATTGTCTCTCTAGCTTGGGTGGTATTAGCTCCCAATGTAGCATCCACTTTTAGTAGTCATTTTTTAGTAGGAATAACTTGTTTCATGTCATTGTTTATGTTTTCCACATTGTCTTTTCTTATTTCCCTATAGATAGAATTTAAATTAGTGTGGATTAGGACAGGTCCTATTGGAGTCAGGGCGTTTAATTTCTGGGGTACAATAAATTCCAGAGAAGGATAAGGAATAATCCTAGTTGGTGGTTTTCCTTGGACTATTTCTTGTTTATTCACTTCACCAACCTCTTTAGATACCTCTACTTCTATCTATTTTTCTACCAATGATTTGGATATCTCCGTTGGATCTATTCTTACCTTCTTAGGTTGAATGGCTTTCTCACCCTGGTCTATTTCAATGTCTTCTATTCCTCTTTTTTACCTTGATACCTACTTGGGATAATTTGACTCTGTTGCAACCTTCAGGGATGATTTTAAGGAACCATATTATTAAAAAGTGTATAAATGTTGGCGAATATTACCAATTCTTAAAACTCCAACTAAAAAATGATTGGTGATATTTTTCAAAAAATATTTTAATTTCCGAGGATTTTATATTGTTTATATAATAATTTGGTGATTTTGAGGGTGAAAAAATTTTACCCCATCAAAATTGGGTGAAACAGGGCTTCAAAAAATGCAAAATGGTGAATCTTTTTTGGGAGAAAAACATGGAAAAATAGCCCACTGGGCTAAAATTCGCCCCTAAAATTATCCCTGGCAACCTTCATAATATTTTCAACTTCCTTCCAGATATCTTTATTGAAAATCATTTCTAATTTTGTCCTGGGAACACAATTATAGGATGAAATTTTGTTTTCTAATCTCTGCTTTGATATCACTCTGTGTATCTTATGCCACTGGTTCAACCTATTCAAAATGTAATTTTTCTAGGAATAATTCCATATATTGTAGCGTACTCAGAGATTTTATTTGGAATAGACCCACATATTTGGAAATGTGGAAATATATATGTTGTTTGAAGCCTCTAAAATACATCATCTGATAAGAAACGTTCTCTAACATATTCCATGGCTAAAATTCTTACTGTCAGAAAGGTAGTTAGCTTGTATGGTTTTTCTTCAAAACCATAAACTCCGATAACTGTATCATCTTCAAAAAGAAACCAGTCATCCACTCTAGTTTCTGGGGTGAATTGAAACCACTCTCTTCCTTCCTTAGGAATTCTTGGAAATTCAACTCCATGGATGATGATATAGGAAACCTTCATCACTTCATTTGTAAACTCTATGAAATTAGAGTTGCTTGATTTCCTAACAAACAAAAGATTCCATTAATGTATTGGGAGATCTTTGTCCAAGGAATCATTAGTCATTCTTAATCCCAGGTTTCATTGTTCATTCTTAATCCCAAGGATTCAAAATGTTTGTAGTTTTGGTATAAGACAATCAAGAAAAGGAATCATGGGTATATAAAGATTTCTAAGGAAGAGAATTCAGTCAATGGTTGATTTAGCAACTGAGCTAGGAAAGCAGAAATGTCCCATTTGGGTCTTTCTTTGGAAGCAGCATGCAAGTGTGCCAGGAAACATAATATAGTTTCATCTACTTCCTCACCGTTTTTGTAACACATTATGATGGATATAAGTGATATAGATTTTATGGGTTCAAGTTTGAAGAATATGGTTTTGAATGGAGGCTTTGAGCTCTGTGTAATTATACCTAGTTCCATATGTTGGGTTAGGACCATGGTTTTATCATTAGGGATTAGCGTATGATACTTTAGGGCCATTCATCTTTCCTCTATAGGAAGGAGACCTTCTTCTTCATGTATAGCAAACATTTTTCTAATGTTCTAGGCATCTACTTGGCAGACTCTCTTAGATATATCTAAGGGCATGATTATCTTTCGATTCTCGGAGTAACAGGATGAGCACTAGGAGGTGAATTATGGGAAACAAACAATTGGGGGAGCATACAACATGTATTAGACCTAAATCCCATAGATTGTAAGGATCGTGATAAGAAAAATATCAAAATTGGGCTTTGCTTAATTATGAATTAAGATTTGTCTTTGATTCAGAGGTTGAATGAGACATTTTAATGGTGAAATCACCAGTTTGGGGTTGAATTCTCTTAATTTACAAGTTAGGATAAAATTAAGCTTGTAGTGGTAAATGGTGAAAACAGTTGGGTAAAAGGATAAATTACCAGGTTAACTGACGTGGAGGATGATTGGTTGTCTAGATCATCCATTTAATTGTCTACTAGGAGTATGTGCAAACAACGGGTCTGATTAGATAGTGCTATGAGCGAATTGGATGGCAATGAATCAACAAACAAGAAAACATATATTTTTAACAGCTATGCACATTCAAATTTTGACATTTGGTGAGATATTAATGGTTGATATGGGTGTGACATCATCTATCACATTGGTACCAATGACTAAATTCTGTGACTAGATGGGGTGATTGGGACTGACTAGGGACAAAAAAAAAAATTATCTTCAGCAAAAACCAACCTAATTTCCCAAGGAGGTAACGCTCATTCACTGAGCAGTTTACCAAAATGTCAGTGAGGAAATGGAGACAATGAAAGCATTGCACACATATAGGGAAATTTATTCCATTGCATGTTCTCGGGCCCCTCCATAGAACATGCAAGTTAGGGGCGCGCTATTCATTTCGACTTCCATATTAGATCTGACTTTCCCGAACATGATCATTGGATTTCTTCCCTCTCCATGTCCCTAGAACCAGGTTCAATATCTTCTGCTTAGCACAAAAATCCCAAGATATCGTCCCAACAGAGCGAAGCTCATTTGGAAGCACCTGCGACACATATTTTGTATCACCCGAGATATCTCAGTTTTATAGGTAACTTCCAGAACCAAGTTTCTGCGGTTTGTGTGGGAAGGTTCTTTAGTACCTTGGTTCTATGCCAAGGTTTCCAATGAAGACTGGGAAGGTGGGTTACTTGTATGCACAATATATCAATACCAAGATATGATCCCACCCTTCTTTATGCGACTTAAGTGAACTAACAATGAATAGACATCATAAGCATATTCATTAATATAATGCAACAGTCATACATTTATCCAGTTGCAACACAATAATCAACCAGTCATTCAACACAACATTTACACATATAACTAAGCTACTCAACATTCACACATATACACAGCACATAACGTGGAAACCCATCTGGAAAAAAACCACAAGGTTCTCTTCATCTGGCATGAGGAAATAGATGAACCTTTTGTCTACACACAAAGATGAAAACTCTGTTCAAGATCTTATCTTCTATCTTTACTTACTTTTCCTCCCTCTCATGCTCTCTGATCTTCTCTCTTCTCTTTCTAATATACTCCTACTAGTGATCCACACACATCCTAGATCGACTCAACCTTCTCTACTTGTCTTCGCACTCAGCTGCATAACCACTAATTTGATGCACTCGATGATCCAGAGTCATTAACCAAAACTGTGTATCTCCAGTCTAACTCGAGCGTCTTTTCCAAGAGTCTAGAGGTTACTTAAAATGTTGTATCAATTGATCAGCTAAAACTAACTAACCCATATATAGCTTGGGTTCCTCCTTTTATATCCCCATTACAGAATCGATGTCGATCCCATGCATTATTGTTACAGACTCAATACAAACTCTAACCAACTCATTACAAACTCCTCTTCAGTTGCTATCCCATTCAACTTACTATATTTAGCCAACAGGCTGTCTTTCCTATTCTAGTAATGCATAACAAAAGGCACTATCGGATTGACTTACAAATATTCCTTGATGTGTGTGGTTTTCGTTGGCTCTATCCGAGATCGTACCCATGATTGCTAAGGACTGTCTCTTTCTCAGCATTATGGTTTACTTTCATTTTCTGACCGTTACACTATCTACATGCCTGCTTCTATGGATATTCTGCCATGTCATCTTGTAGGCTTGTTCTTTCGTTCTATCATGGCTTACTCATTTGGCGTAGCTTCCTCATCCCGCGCCTTCTCTTTGTCTTCTTCTTCTCTTTCCTTCTTATGTACCAAAATCCTTCCCTTTTCCTTGATCCTACTTCCTCTTTCATAGCTCCTTCCTCTTACTCTTTTATGCTCCTTCCTCTTACTTAGGTATAATTCCACACGAATTTTGCCCTACTTTCCTGAGGCCCAGTGTAATGTCCCGGTTTTGACCCCATTGCATTAGATGTATATGATGTGTATATTGTAAATGATCATGGTGTGGAGTTAAAGGCCCCACCATTGATCGATCACATTATGTTTTGGATTTGAATTGTCATCAATTGTATATCAGGGAATGCGGCATATATTATGTTTTCCATCATGTAAATATGCATCATAATTAATTAAATGGACACAACCAGCTACGGTCGCAGCAACTAAATCGAATGGGGCATGATTTTCCCAAGGATGAGGATAGGGGTGGGGTAAATTTTTCAAACCTTGAGCCAAAAGGGGGAAAAACCCATGTGCCATCCTCTTTTGTCTTATTCCAACCACTTTCATTATGAAATACTACTGGTGGTTGAGGCAGTTATGAGATTTGGGGAGTGGGGTGGCAGGACTGTCAGTCCTCACCCTCACGCACACTCCACCCCAGCAATTGACTTCAGAATGGGAGGAAAACCTTCACGCACTCTTCACTCATGCAGACATTCTTCCTTCCTCACCATGAGTTGCAAAACGCTTGAGACTTGCAATTCGCGTCCTCTCCATTGCTGTTCATCATCACGCACAGGCTCTTGGCATTTTGGGTCTCACCCAGGCATTTTCTGGGCTCCACGAGTTTGTTGAACACTCACGCATGCCCAATTTCACATCCTCTTTGTGCTCTGTTCGTTTTCCACCATTGCCCGTCCATTATTTCTTTCCACGCACAGGAATCTCCCTGGTTTTTACCCACGTTGTTTCCTCCACGGATTTGTGAATGATGTGGCTGAATCCTTTCCCCATGGGTCGAATTTGTGGGCTCTGCGTTGGTTGTTATTCATGCCCAGGCCGGAAGTCTATAAATATGTTTCCAACGTGGTCTATGTGAGTCTTTTCGTGGCTCAATTTCCTTGGACGGACTGTTGATTTTTACCCTACTGTAAGTATGTTGCTGCTGCATTTGGGAATTGTTGTATGTCACTTGAGATTCGTTTTTCCCTGTTTAGGCTGTGACAGCTAAATGAGTTGCCTGAGTGAAATGGTTGGTCTTCGAACTATGAGAGGAGCAGGGATGTTGGATTAGTTTTTCTTGATAAACCTGGTGTCTAGAACCACACAGATAGAGCTAGAGGGCTGGCCTTCTTCTCCATCACCCT
>LPNX010561816.1:121904-163404 GCA_001517045.1 Pseudotsuga menziesii | reverse complement strand
CATCTAACAATTGTGTTGTCATTAACACGTCTGCAGAGTCATAGTCACCTTCCAGGGAAGTATTCCAGGTAGTGCAGTTGATAAACTAGAGGTGGTTCAATATGAGAACCCATGATGGGTATGATGCTCGGGATTCTGATGAGCATGCCCGAGATGCCATGGGAGAAAATGTCTGTAATAGAAATGATGACATTGAGTCTAATGGAAGGAGATTCCAAGAGACGCCGTCAGATGTTGCAGCTACTATGAGAAGCTTGATTAAAGCCCAAGAAGAGCAGCATCAGTTGAATGCTACAATGTTGCATCGTTTGACAGACTTGCACAAGAATATAGAATCTGGACGAGGTACAGGGAGACCAGAAGGCAGTAAGAGCAGTACTAGGAGAAGGAGAAGGACTTCTAGTGGAACATTCGATTCTGAAGAATCCAGCGGGGATTCAAGCTTTTCTTCTCATAGAAGAAAAAGAAGGAGACACCATAGGGATCGCTCTCATGATGAATTTAAGAAAGCTAAACCTCCTACGTTTGATGGTGTGGTAAAGACTGGACAAGAGGTTGAATCTTGGCTTCTTGGGATTAAAACGTAATTTCAAGTGCATGATTATTCAGGAAACATGAAGGCAAGAGTTGCCATATTCAATATGAATGGGAGAGCATCCATTTGGTGGGAACACTTCAAGCAAGTGAAGAGGATCAATGAAAGGAGACTGAAGTGGAAACAGTTCAAGAAGTACTTCAAGCAGAAATACCTCTCTGACAGGTATTATGATGACAAGATTAAGGAGTTCCATGAGCTGAGATTGGGACAGCAGACCATGGAAGAGTATGCAAATAAGTTTTTGGAGCTGTTGAGGTATGTCTGGTACATCAGATATGAAAAGGTAAAGGTCCAGCATTTTCTAAGTGGGCTGCCTCAGTCTTACAAAGATCGAATTGAGTTTTATGAGCCTAGAACTCTTGAAGAAGCAATAAGGAAGGCTAATTATTGCTATGAGCAAAGCAAGGGTAAACCTGATTACCATAAGGCATGGAAGGACAAGAAGAATGAGAAGTTTGACCAAAGAAAGAAGGGTTTCAAACCTTCTAATTTCAGGAATCAGCAGAAGCAACCATCCCAAGCTGCGAGTAAGCCAATTGGAGTAACAGGAGAAAAGCCTAAGGATCCACAACAGAATAGAGGGCCGCTTCAATGTTGGAAATGTGGATGACCCCACATGCGCAGGAATTTCCCACTCAAAAATGAGAGTGTAAGACCAGCCTATAATGTGCAAGAAGTAGAAACAGTGGGTCAAGTAGCAAGGGCAGTCCCTAGGATCTATGTAGCACTAGAGGATCGTCAGGCAGATCACCAGTCAGCTGTGGTTGAAGTAGCAGGTAAGATTGCTGAGCAATCTGTTTCTATTTTGATTGACCCTGGTTCAACGCACAGTTACATTACTCCTAGAGTAGTAGAGATTTGTGCCTTTAAGAAAGTAAAGCATAGGAAGTCTTGGTTAGTCCAGCTAGCCACCGGAACTAAGAGGAAGGTCAGTGAAGTTGTAGAGAAGTGTCCATTGGTCATGAATGGATTGGTCACTTGTGTAGATCTGAATGTTCTACCGCTTGGTTCCTATGATGTTCTCATTGGAATGGATTGGTTAGAAGCTCACAGGGTGAAGCTTGATTGCTACAATAATACTTTTGAGTGTATGAATGAAGAAGGGAACCTAGTGGTTGTGAAAGGTATTCCAAAGGTGATTTCAGTAAGGTAGGTTTCAGCTATGCAGTTAAAGAAGTTCTGTAGGAAGGGTTGCCAGTTGTATGCAGCTCAGATTTTGGAGGAAACGATAGATGAAACTCTGAGGTTGGAGGACTATCGGGTGTTACAGGAATTCGGGGATGTGTTTACTAATGAGATTCCAGGGCTTCCTCCAAAGCGGGACATTGATTTCACAATCGAACTTGTGCCAGGAGCAGCACCAGTGTCCAAAGCACCCTATAGGATGAGTATACCGGAGATGCTAGAATTGAAGATGCAACTACAAGAGTTGTTGGAAAAGAAGTATATTCGACCGAGTGTGTCTCCTTGGGGAGCACCCATTCTGTTTGTAAAGAAGAAAGATGGTACACTCAGGCTATGTATTGATTACAGACAGTTGAACAAGGTTACTGTGAAGAATAAATATCCTTTGCCTAGGATCGATGACCTCTTTGATCAAATGAGAGGAGCAAAGGTATTTTCTAATATTGGCTTGAGGTCTGGTTACCATCAGGTGATGATCAAGGATGAAGACATTCATAAGACAGCCTTCAGAACAAGGTATGGGCATTACGAGTTTGTAGTGGTACCATTTGGTCTCACAAATGCACCAGCTACATTTAAGTGCCTTATGAATAGTGTCTTCAGCAGATATTTGGACAAGTTTGTTCTTGTTTTCCTTGATGAAATTCTTGTTTATTCTAAGAATGAGGAAGAACATGAAGAACATTTGAGATTGACATTGAATTTTCTTAGGGAGCATCAGCTGTATGCAAAACTGAGCAAGTGTGACTTCTATAGAGATAGAATTCAGTACTTGGGTCACATTATCTCAGAAGAGGGTATATCTGTGGACCCTGAAAAGATAGAAGCCATTATGAATTGGCCTACTCCAAGAAATGTGACAGATGTAAGATCTTTCATGGGACTTGCAGGATACTATAGGAGATTCATTGAGGGATTCTCCAAAGTTGCACATGCTATCACTTCTTTGCAAAAGAAGGGGATGAAGTTCGAATGGACATCGAGGTGTGAAGAAAGCTTCCAGCAGTTGAAGAATCTTCTCACTAGTGCACCAGTATTGAAAGTTGCACATCTAGAGAAAGATTTTGTGGTATGTACCGATACATGTGGACAAGGGCTTGGAGGAATCCTTATGCAGGATAACCACGTGATATGTTATGAGTCAAGAAAGCTGAAGGAGCATGAGAAGAACTATGCCACTCATGATCTAGATCTTGCAGCCATAGTACATGCTCTCAAGATGTGGAGACATTACTTGATGGGTAGGAGATTTGAGCTCAGAATAGACCACTGTGGTCTGAAGTATTTGTTTGATCAGCGTACTTTGAATGCTAGGCAAGCAAGATGGTTAGAATTTTTATGTGAGTTTGATTTCGAGATCAAGCACATAAAGGGAAAAGAGAATAAGGTAGCTGATGCACTCAGCAGGAAAGTGCAAGAAATGCATGTGGCATCCCTTAGTATTTGCCAATCAGATTTGAGGCAGCAGATTGTTAGTCATGTTGCCGGAGATGAATTATATTAATGGGTGAAAGACAAATTGCAACAGCAAAGTCTTGAGAAGATATATGAGGGATATAAATTGGAAGAAGATGGACTTCTCACTTATAAAGGCAGAATTTATATTCCG
This sequence comes from Pseudotsuga menziesii, assembly GCA_001517045.1. Classification (NCBI taxonomy): domain Eukaryota; kingdom Viridiplantae; phylum Streptophyta; class Pinopsida; order Pinales; family Pinaceae; genus Pseudotsuga; species Pseudotsuga menziesii. Next base: position 160,012 of record LPNX010561816.1, on the reverse strand, counting down.
GATGTAGCAAATTTGAGGAGAATTGTTATGGATGAAATCCATCAAGCTCCGTATTCGGGACATCCAGGATATTAGAAGACGATCGCTACAGCTAGAAAGCAGTACTTCTGGCCAGGGATGAAAAGGGATATGGCTGAATACATTTCAAGGTGTATGAAATGTCAACAGGTAAAGGTTGAGCATCAACATCCAGCAGGTTTGTTGCAGCCTTTTCCAGTTCCGGAATGGAAATGGGAATTTATTTCCATGGATTTTATTACAGGATTGCCAATGACATGGAGACAACATGATTCCATCATGGTTGTGGTAGACAAGTTGACAAAGGCAGCACATTTTATACTGGTTAAGTCTACGTATGAGACTGGCGACATTGCAAAAATCTTCATGAAGGAGATATTCAAGTTGCATGGATTGCCGAAGGCAATAGTATCTGACAGAGATGTCAAGTTCACTTCCAACTTTTGGAAGGGGTTGTTTGCATATTTGGGTACAAAGCTAAACTTCAGCACTGCATACCATCCATAAACAGATGGTCAGACCGAGAGAGTTAATCAGGTGCTTGAAGATATGCTTCGCATGTATGTGATGGACAAACCAACCAAGTGGGAAGATTACTTGCACTTGGTAGAGTTTGCTTATAACAATGGACATCAGGCATCCTTGGGGATGAGTCCATATGAAGCTTTGTATGGAAGAAGGTGTAGAACACTAGTGACTTGGGATAATCAAGTGAACAGGATTTTGCTTGGGCCGGAATTGCTCAAGGAAATGGAGCAAGAGGTTGCAAAGATCAGGCAGAAGCTGAAAGCAGCACCAGACAGACAGAAAAGCTATGCAGATAAGCATAGGGTGAACAGGGAGTTCAGTGTTGGGGATCATGTTTACCTCAGAGTGAGGGAAAAGAAGAGTTCCCTGAAGCTTGGAAGTTGTGCCAAGTTGTCACCAAGATATTGTGGGCCATTTGAAGTGCTTGAAAGAATAGGGCCAGTTGCATAGAGACTTGCATTTCCTGCTAGCGCTAGAGCTCATAATGTTTTTCATGTTTATTCACTTAAGAAATATGTACATGATCCTAACCATGTGATAAATTGGGATGCGATCTAGGTGGAACACGAGGGAGAGTTCCAAATCGAGCCAATGCACATCCTCGACAGGAAGGTCACAATGCTCTGTAACTGAGCCATAGGGTAGGTAAAGGTGCAATGGGAACACTATGGGATTGAACAGGCTACGTGGGAGTTGGAGGATGCCATGCAATTGACACATCCATTTTTTTTCAATTTTGCGAACCAGTGAGGTAGTACGACTGTAGCATTTTGTTCAATTTTGTAAAGCACTGAGGACAGTGCTATTGAAGGCGGGGGGGAATGTAATGTCCTGGTTTTGACCCCATTGCATTAGATGTATATGATGTGTATATTGTAAATGATCATGGTGTGGAGTTAAAGGCCAAGGCCCCACCATTGATCGATCACATTATGTTTTGGATTTGAATTGTCATCGATTGTATATCGGGGCATGCGGCATATATTATGTTTTCCATCATGTAAATATGCATCATAATTAATTAAATGGACACAACCAGCTACGGTCACGGCAACTAAATCGAATGGGGAATGATTTTCCCAAGGATGAGGATAGGGGTGGGGTAAATTTGTCAAACCTTGAGCCAAAAGGGGGAAAAACCCATGTGTCATCCTCTTTTGTCTTATTCCAACCACTTTCATTATGAAAATACTACTGGTGGTTGAGGCAGTTATGATCTTTGGGGAGTGGGGTGGCAGGACTGTCAGTCCTCACCCTCACGCACACTCCACCCCAGCAGTTGACTTCAGAATGGGAGGAAAACCTTCACGTACTCTTCACTCACGCAGACATTCTTCCTTCCTCACCACGAGTTGCAAAACGCTTGAGACTTGCAATTCGCGTCCTCTCCATTGCTGTTCATCATCACGCACAGGCTCTTGGCATTTTGGGTCTCATGCAGGCATTTTCTGGGCTCCACAAGTTTGTTGAACACTCACGCACGCCCAATTTTGCATCCTCTTTGTGCTCTGTTTGTTTTCCACCATTGCCCCTCCGTTATTTCTTTCCACGCACAGGAATCTCCCTGGTTTTTACCCACGCCGTTTCCTCCACGGATTTGTGAATGATGTGGCTGAATCCTTTCCCCATGGGTCGAATTTGTGGGCTCTGCGTTGGTTGTTACTCATGCCTAGGTCGGAAGTCTGTAAATCTGTTTCCAACGTGGTCTGTGTGAGTCTTTTCGTGGCTCAATTGCCTTGGATGGACTGTTGATTTTTCCCCTACTGTAAGTATGTTGCTGCTGCGTTTGGGAATTGTTGTATGTCACTTGAGATTCATTTTTCCATGTTTAGGCTATGACAGCTAAATGAGTTGCCTGAGTGCAATGGTTGGTCTTCAAACTATGAGAGGAGCAGGGATGTTGGATTAGTTTTGCTTGATAAACCTGGTGGCTGGAACCACACAGATAGAGCTAGAGGGCTGGCCTTCTTCTCCATCACCCCTGAATAGCACTGGAAGGGAATGCAGGGCCTCAGGGACTGTGTAGTAGAGAAGGGACTAATTCCTTGTGTTGGGTGTGGATGGGTGTCTTAGAGGTCAAGCTAGTTCTGGTGTAGGTGTCCTTGGCTCTGTAATGAGCTCACCAGCTTAGCAATTTGCCTTCTCCAGCTCCTTAATGGCCTGATAAACCCAACTTTGTTGGCTTGGCTATGTGTTTTGTGTATCCTGGCTATGTGTAAGCCTACTAGTTCCCTTATTCCTTGGAGAATCATGCCCAGCTCGGGGGTGGCAGTGCTGCTAAGAGATTAAGGAGAACGCTGGCCTATGGTTGGGTGGAACGTTGCAGTGACGTAGCTGGTTGCAGAGCAAAGCTTTCATAAGATAAGTGATCTGTCCATTTTACTTCTGCAACTGTAATGTCTATTAATGAATATGAAATGAACATGTTGAATGAATGCTTGTTTGAATGAATGTTGTTTTACGCTATGCTTGGTAGATAATTGCATCTATACATCTTTAAGCATTCTGTTTCCAGCAATTTTTAAGCCTGTACATGTTCATGGGCGGTTAGCCCGGGTGTTTAGAGCTAGTAGTCACATCCTCTATGCCGGTCAGAGGCATGGGGACGTGACACCCAGGGCCCCCAACACTCACCAGTGGCTCATCTTGAGCCATGCGAACTATTCCTCCATTGTCTAACTTGTGTTGGATTTGGTAGGAAAATACTCCACAATTTTTAGCAACTTCTATTTCTCCACATGCACTTCTTCTGATGTTTTCCGCATGTCCTCCACCAAGTCGAAACTGATGTGTTCCGACATGACTCTTTCTTTAGATTCCACCACCTCACGCACCTTTTGGTGTACATGCTGAATTAAACCTGTAACTGTTTCTTCTTCTGCTTGCAATTCCTCTACGTTTTCTTCATGTTGTTGCTATCAGGTGTGCAACACAGTCATTTGTTGCTGTTATATCCACATCTCAGATATCTTAACCTTTTTCTACTCTAAGGGTAGTTGTTTCATCTCATTTATTTGCATTATATTTGCTTCAAACAGAGTGATCTCGCTTGCAATCCTTTTTTATTTCCCGTTGTCTATTAGAGATTCCCAAGTCAGGGAGACTTGGTCCACATCCTTAGCACAGGTTTGCTTAGCTTCTTCTATTCATTTCGCAGCCTGAGTGGCTGCACCTCTTCTACGTGGCAGCACCTCTATGGGTGTGTTGGGTCTCCTTTGCTATTCTAACTGAATTACTTTTTTCTTAAGGTCAGTCACTATCTTAGCTAACTGTGATACTTTGGTAGCCAGAGAAATTTCTCCTACTATTCCTTCTTCTTCAAAGTTCTTGCAAGAAAGGGTGGCTACTTCACTGATTATCTGACGATTTTCGTCTGACTCCAACTTCTTGAATTTCAATTTTCATTTTTAGAATGTCTTAATGTGTAGTATTTAATTTTGTTTACAGGTTGCGCTCGCACAATTTTATCTATGCATTGACAACACTCTGGACCGCATAGACTTCGTTCATGTGCATAGATGAAAAATCTATAATAATTTGGTCAGTATCTTGAAAACCAAGATTAGATTCTGGGGTGACAAACTTAACAATAGTTTTAGATACATGTATCGTGATTGGTAGGACTGGCACAAAGGGAACAGTTTTCTCCATTATGGATGTTTCTAATGGGGCTTGTGACTCAGCTGTTGCACTCGGACAATCAACATCAATTTTAGCCTCTTCAACTTCTTTGCACAGAACCTTGAGGAGGTTAGTGACTTTACCTCTAAGTTCCTCTTGTCATTCTTCTATATATTTGAAACTAGTCTGTGTTGCTTCGGTTATTGCCTCAGTCATTAGTTGCACATCCTCGTTTTCCAAGCTAACGAAGTTTGCATTTCTGTCGACCCTCATTTTCTTCTTCCTGTTTAGCAGTACTTATTCCTCTTGGGGTTCCCCCTCGCTTCATTTTTTGATTCTGGGTCTGTTGGTATCGAGGGGGTGTGACTTTGTTTAGAATCTAAATCCTCCAGGGGGTCTTCTTCCTCATTTTCCTCATTTGATTTATATTATTGTGATTGGTCATCTTATTGTTGAATCTATTCTTCATATACTAGAACACTCCATTCCTTCGGCCATTGATTAATAATTTCCTAGATTTCTGTAAGAACTATAAAATAAAAATATTATTTAGATTAGTTAATTATCTTATTAAAGGTTGTAACCCTTCATTTTACACGCTCAAAGCCTATAAAGGTGAGCTTCCCTTGTAATTATTAAATCATCCAATATATTATTATTATTCATATTCATTATTAAAATGATAGTCGGATTCGACTAACAGACAACCGGATTCGATTGCTCCATTTGGTATCAGAGCGGATTCGGTCATGGCTACACTGAGATCGAATTCAGCTCCTCCTACTATTAAAAAAAAAGATCAGTTTCGACTCTTCCTAGATCACTCATTCTCTCCAGGTTGCATACACTTTTCCACATCACTCCTCTGCGCGTTCCCCTCGCTCCACTTCCGCCTCACCTCCATCCTTACCCCACAATCCACCTGCTCGTCCTCTCCTTCCCATCACCGTCACTCCTCCTCTGCATGTTTCCCTCGCTCCACTTCTTCCTACGTCATCCAACATCCTCCTCCCATGCTACTCCATGTACTGACCCAACTAGTCCTCCTACTTTCCACGTCTCCACAATCGGCAGGCTTCCACACCCTACCGCCCCTCCTCCTCGACGTCACTCCACGTGAAATTGTCCACGCATCTCCTGCCCCAACTCACACGTCGTTTTCGCTGCATCATCGCTCCTCCATGTCCTTGCACACTGCATCCTAAACTCCTGCTCACACTATTTGCATTTTCCTTCACGCCTTAAGCTCTGCAAAAAAAAATATAATTTTTAATAAAAAAACAAAAAAAGTATATAATAATAATAAATTATTGTTATTATTATTATATTATATTATAATAATAAATATAATATTTTTATTATTGTTATAACAATATTTTTTATAAACAATATTATTATTATAATATTTGTTTTAAAAAAAATAAAATATATATATATATATAACTATATACTAAATATTATATAGTTTATAAAAAAATAATAATAATAACAATAATATTAATTAATTAATTAATTAATATATTATTATTCAATTTCACCTCAAAAGCCGAAATAGTGCCGAAATACACACCTCCGCATACAAGGCCCAAGACCATGGAGGAACTGAAAGAAAAGATCGAAAAAAAGGAGAAGGACATCAAGTCCCTTGTCGCTAACCAAGAAGGATTGAAGGAAAAGATACAAAATAACAATATATTACTCAAAAACGAGCTTGTTTTGGTACTAGAAAGAAGGCTCGATGACAAAATTGACATCCTGAACGAAAAACAAAAAGACGTGGATGACAAAATGAGTACCGTGATGCAAAACATAAACACCTTAACACAGAACATGAGCACCATGACGCAGAACCATAATACATTAATCGAGATGTTACAAAGGCTCATACCCAGTCTGGGCCAAGTCAGTGGTCCACACATGCTAGATGCCTCATTTCATGTTGCCACCCAGGAAACACTCGTAAAGAATCAAGAAGAATTGCAAAAAGAAATAAAGTTTAATAATGCGATGCTTAAGCAAGATATAGAAACACAAGTACTGCCAGATATAGAGGCACGATTAAACAGCAAAATAGACGCTATAAGTAAAATAATAGAGAAAAGAAAAACTAAAAGTCACCGCCAACAACGAAGCAATTCAGATATGTCACTTTCATCGTCCAGTAGTTCCAACCCACCATCAAACCATAAGGCAAAAGGAAAGCAACATCGTCCTTACAAAGTACACCCACCTAAGGCAAAAATAGAGTTGTCGAAATACAATGGGAGTGAAGACCAATGCGTTGCTTGGCTAAACAAAGCAGAAGAATACTTCAACATTTACAACATTCTATATGACGAGGAGAAGGTGAAATATGTGTCAATGCATATGGAAGGGTAAGCCTATAATTGGTACTTATGGTGGAAGAGAGATAATTTTACCTACACCTGGAACTTGTTCACAAACGATTTTTTTAATAGGTTTCAAGGAATCAAAGAAGATGAATTTTTCACTAAACTTACCAAACTACAACAAGTCGGAAACGTTGAGGAATTCACACATCAGTGGGAATCCTTATCGACACGAGTATTTGTGTTGTCTGACAAGCAAAGACTCGAAACCTATTTAGGAGGTCTTAAACCATACCTCCAAAAAGATTTAAATTTGTATGACATACCTAACATAGAAGTGGCAAGACATAAAGCAAAAGCCGCAGAACACAAATTGGAAGGAATTAAAACAAGAGGCGATAACCATTATCGGTAAGAAAAAGAGACACAATGTAGGTACTGTGCAGATACTTGGTCACCCAGTCATCAATGCCACAAACCTCAATCATATGCCTATGAAAAGGAAAATAGATCGAAGGCATCTAACAGTTACGATGATAATAGAAAAAAGAAGAAAAACATGTCATCGATGCAGTGATGATTAGACCCCTGATCATAAATGTAGGAACAATGACACAATATAGTGCAAAATCATCAATAAAAAGGAAGTGCAAGTCTCTGCACAAGAGACATCGTCCGATTCTAATATCGACACTGAGTCAGAATGAAGAACGACACTAGGAAAATACTTAAGCTTTGAGGACAAAGCTTCCTTAAAGGAAGTGGCAATGTAACAACTATAAAATAAAATATTATTTAGATTAGTTAATTATCTTATGAAAGGGTGTAACCCTTCAGTTTACACGCTCAAAGCCTATAAAGGAGAGCTTCCCTTGTAATTATTAAATCATCCAATATATTATTATTATTCATATTCATTATTAAAATGATAGTCAGATTCGACTAATGGACAACCGAATTCTGTTGCTCCAATTTCTTCCTTTGCCATGATAAACCTAGTTTGTAGTTTTTGGCATTGTAGCTGTTGTCATGGTTGCATGTAAATATGGTGCGAGCCAATCTCAAATTTAACAATGGAGCAAAACTGTTGAGCAGTGGCGTCATCTAACCTAGACATGTCCCTTATCTGGTGTCATATATCCTCCTTGTGCATAAATAATTCAATATGGGTTTGCTACTGTCATTTTTTGAGATCCTTCTCGTACCATAGGTTCTGATATTTTGCTCCTTGACAAGCTACTGGAAGGTCTACCCATTGATAGTCTTGTGGGTCATACCATGCTACGAATGAAATTAAAAGTAACAACCCTGAATAATGGAATGGCCTGCCACTTTCCTGTGTGTCACTGGTGTCTTGTACAAGCTCATTCAATAAAAAATGACACCAGTTGATCTGAATTCATACTGCGCAGAGATATGTAAGCGCAATTTATCATGCAATACACTGGTCCAGGCGCATTTTGCGAAGAAATTTGGAGGCCAATACCTTAGCAGCAAACCGAACAGTGGGCTTGTCAATGGTATGAATCAAAAAACCCCTTTTGCTTCTTTTTACATTGTACTTTTTATTTTTAAGACAACAGTGATGTTAGCTCCATTCCATCAACTGATAGGCCTATGATGGTGGCGATGAGCTAAACATCCACAAGTGTGGGTTTTCCTAACCAGAGAACCCATTCATGAAAAAATAAAAGTAATTGTTTGAAACATGTGTTAATTTATGTACCGTGCCCAAAATGTGGCATATACAGCAACAATAATAGGACCGACTACTCCAGTTGCTTAGCCCATTCTTTTGCAACAAATCATTGAGGCACCTCTGGGGTTTCATGCACAATGTTCATCTAGTTTCTGTGGTCCAAGTGTTGTTGTGGCTTGGTATCATGGTTAGTGTAAGATAGCTTTTTCACTTTGGGTAAAATATCTTTTACTACCTTCACTCCTTCGGGTATTAGTGATACTATCAGCGAGGTCTTGTCATTCTTCGAGACTACATATTCTGGTTCATTTCTGCGTCTAGGTGAGACATAGGGTGGCAATAAATTTCTTGTCTCAAAATATTCTATTGTTACTAGGGTCAGTTATAGGGGTGTTACTACTCTCCCCTTCCTTTTTCTGGTGCTGGTGTGTTTTCCTTCCTCAGTCCTTGATGGACTTGGTATGTCTTTCCTAGTCGGTTTAGTAGTATTCAGTTGTGCTCTAGAGTTATTTTGTACATTAGTGGGGCCTGTCTATGGGGGGATGTAACCAGTATTGTCCTCCATGATCGGGGTAGGTGATACATGCTTGGATTCATTTGTGCTTGTGCTGGAAATGGAGACGACCATACTATACCTTCATTAGCTCAATGTTCATGGTTGGAAACAATAGTAGTGTTCTTCTTTGGAAAGCAAGGAATATGGTACTAGTGGTGAAGCTTGATAAATACCTTAATTGATGCTAGCCATTTTTTGCATGCACAATAAATTAATCAGAAAGGAATCCGTCCTTTCTGACGCATGGGCATACCTTGGGATGTTTGATCAAATCTTTTTGCGTTATGACACTAGTGACTTGTCACTTTAAATGGTAGCTATTATTATAAAGAGGGATGGTACAAAAAATATCATTGTTAGCCCCCCTTTTTTATGTCATATCCATTAGGGTACCATGTATTTTCATACGTGTGAACTCTTTCCACTTTGCACTTTCCTTCTGACACATGGAGATTATGGAAAATGGGTCATTGTCGCTCATATTTTTCATGATATTATAGCATTGCATCCAACTATGTGTAATCATGCTGTATTTATGAAATTTCATGTTTGCAACCAGTATGTATTTAAAGATCTCTTCCTTGATGACTTGTAGTGAAACATCCACTGTTGGGTGTTCTCTTTCAAATTCAAATTTTTGGGTAAAGCTTACAAATAAGCTTTCCCATTCAATGGTTCCTTGTCGCAACTCTTTTGAGGTGTACCAACTTCTCGGTACCATTTCCAAAGTGTGGTTGAATATGTGAACCCATTCTTGTCGTAGTTATTCCTGCCAAATCCCACGACAGTGCTCAATATGTTTCCCATGATCTGTCAATCCTGTGTACTTTTGATTAGAATAACTAATCTCTGAATCGAAATCTGATCTCCATTAATCTCCTACATTGTGGCCATTCAAAGATATATTTTTTGTGTGTACCCTAGCATCTAGCGATCGTAACTTTCAGCACATAGTCCAAAGAGGACAATGGTTGTGATTCTGTGACATTTTCTTCAAATTCTTGCAAAAAAATGCAATATTAGGTAATCCTTCATATGTAGGAAGCATGCTTGCTTCGGCTCCTACCATTCAAACAACTCTTGTGACTCTCACACATCTGCGCAATGAGACTTCATGTAGCCTGTTCTACCAATTTTCTAGAGCATCGCCTGATTCATATGTGCATGAGCTTAAACTCCACCAACTCAAGTTTCCATCAGCTATTGGGTTAATATAGTCTTCCTTCGAAGACATGATGTTGTACAGCTGGTCCAAATAATTGTCCTACCCTTCACTATGCATAGGCTCGACATATAACTATCCTTCAAGTGGGTCAATCGTCGCAACAACTCTTATTTAAAAATATTTGAAAGACAAGATCCTTTTCTTGAAGTTTATAATAGTTTGGTTGTCTATTTCCCAATCTATTCCTAGAAGTGCAGGATATGGGTTTGTTTCATCGACGATGTCAATAACTTTGAAGTCGACATATGTTCTTAAACCTACGACTTCAAAAGCTACTTGGGTTAATCTACCGATTGGTAGAACCTTTGACTGGTTTGCAAGCCTTAGCTGAATAGGAAACTAGTCCAGTCACGGATTATTCTCACTATCCCATGTTTGTCTTGTCAATATAATGACATATGAGCCCAAATCTAATATGATATAGTCCATATCATAATCGCCTATCTACGGAGTCATTCATAGTTCTCAACATGTCTTTAGTTTTCTCCTGATATGATTAACTCTTTTCTTAGGTCATAGGTATTCTTTTGTTTATTCTATGAGTGATGTCAGTTCTGTGACAACATCTTTATCATGAATTAGGGATAAACAAATTTTGAAAAATTATTTAAGCTTACTAACCTTTTTCATTGGCGAATTCTTAATTAGTTGTTCAAATCGTTCGTTCATAGCTCTAACTTGCCCAGATGTCAACAACTGATTGGTATCAACAAAGTTTTGTCACATCTTCAAGAAGACTTCTTTCTCTTGTTGGACATCTAGTAGAGCCTTCTTTTGTGTCACAAGTCTCACCTACGGTCATCATTTTTGTGTATTTTGGTATGCTCCCATCGCAACACCTCCTCTTGTGACTACTAAATGTGAGGTTGTCTTGGTTCGGCAGAAATCATCTAAATATTCAAATTGGGGTTCGTATTTGGATTATGCACTGGGTTGGGGTTAACGACAGTTCTATCCTTCCATTTTGCAATAAGTTGTGGACATTGTTCAACAATGTGATAAAATGCTTTGCAATATGTATAATTTTTTCACAGGACTTTGACAATCTCAGGAAAAATGTCATGGTTTCCCATAATTATAACATACAATTTGGCCTCTTCCTCACCAAATCCTACTGCTAGTTGTTGTCCTCGACCTCTAAAATTTCCACCCCCCCTTTGCGAAGGGTATTGTTGTTGTTGAGGATATTGATTATGCTAGTATTGCAGTTGAGGATATTGCTTTTGTTGATACTGTGCATGCTGATACTAAGGTTGCGCTAATCCAACTTGCATTTGCTCATCATTTTTCATAAGTAGGTGTCCATCATTTTTTCTTGCAGCAACTGAAGGGATTTGTAGTCTTTCTCATCATGACCTACTTATTTACAAAATTTACAATATAGACTAGCATGTGCACTTACTATCTTCTGTAAGTAAATACATTCCTCGGACTTATGACCTCTAGTCTGGCATATTCTGCACCAAGGCATTCCTTGGGTGTTTAATGGGTTTGGCGCACCTGCTGTGACATAGCTCATGAGCATCGAGCAATTATCTTTATGGTGTCCATCTGTTCTACATCTTGTACACCATATTTCCTTCTGGACTTCCTTTCCTCTTTTAATGTCCTGGAGTTGCATCATAATATTCTCCAGCTGCGACTGAATTTGCATCATTCCCGAGACAGTGTCTCCAACTAGCGAGGCTTCAAACTTCATTGCTATTTCAAGAGCCTTTGTCTGCAACACAAGTTTTTGTTGCATCAACGAGGTCTGAATATGTGTAACAAGGTGGCAATAAACCATTCCTTTTGTTGCACATCTGACATTTGGAAACTCACTTTGGCCATTAAAATCTTAAATATTTGGTCAAAGTCCCAAACATATTATGTCGATAGAAACTTAATCTCTTTGAACGCAGTGATGCATTATGATTTGGACTTTAGCTTTTTGAATTCATCTATCAACCCTAATCAAATCTCGTTGAGTGTTTTCGGGACAACTCCTACTGGTACTATAGAAAATTTCATATACCAGTCTAGTGCACAACCTCATAGCATCATGATCATCTATGCTTTCTTGATATTATCATCCTAGATCTTTCATCCAGTCCAAACAGAGTCACAAAGAAACCAATGTTGCTCTGGGTATTCCAACCCATTTCCATTGAATATTGGGATCTTAATGTCATCTCTATCCATTGTATTTACTGTTGGTACAGTCAAAACAAAATTTGGACTAGTCGAACTTCCTTGTCCACTATTTATAGTGTTAGTAGTACTTATATTTACAGAATCACTTGGAGAGAGGTCTCACAATGTTACCTCTGATATTGTAGGCGATTTGTACACACGTTCTTGTTCTGGAGCTTTAGTCCACTCTTCTGACTCCTCGTCACCTTTTGATATCGACTGATATTCCTCATCTTCGTCACAATATCCTTCGTCTAAGTATGATGCAAACTCGTATCCTTCTTATTCTCTATATGTGTTGCAATTCCCTCATTCTAACATAATTTTTCTTCTTTTACTAGATCTGAATCTTCTTCTGCTTCTTAAAAATATTGGCTCTAGTTCAGTTCTACTATCTCTTGGGAACATCTCACTCTAGAATTCTGCTGAGACATAGCCACCCTTTGCTATTCAATATTACATCCGCATAATGCCTTTTTCACATAAAAGCATTTTTATCCACGTCTTCAAAAGATGATAGGTATCTACTATGTGGTCCTCGAAAAAATTTCTACTCTACTGAGGTTATTGTGTCAATAGAAAACTCAATGATATATCCTTATAGGATATTGTCTACCCAAAAATCCACAACCCTTGATATAGGGTTGTTTACTCTTTTCAGCCACTTAATCAAGAAAGAACTCCACTCTCTCAGTTCTCCTCCTTGAAAATTCCTTTATTGGGTTTCCAACTTAGATAGCCACACATGCAACACGATGGGAAACTCAGTACAGAAAATATCGTAAATGTACCATAAATTTACTATCCCAACCATTATGTTGGGTTCCACCGGGATCCTTCACTTTCTTTTTCATGCAAACTTTAGCTCTTTGAAGTCCACCCAGTCTTGAATTTCTGGTTTCATCGGATGCCACAACATATCCCTCAACACAACACTTTAAGGTCCCAACAAAGGAACAATTTGTTGGCTTTATTCCCTCTCTCTATCCCTGGACCCAGGTTCTGTCTCTTCTTCTCAACACAACAAAGCCCAAGATATCGGCCTGATGGAGAGGAGCTCAGATGGCAACACCTGCGACACAGATGTCATCTAACCTGAGATATCTCAGTTTTATGGGTAACTTCTAAAACCATGTTTCCACAGTTCATGTGGGAGGGTGTTTTAGTACCTTGGTTCTGCACCAAGGTTTCTAACGAAGACTGGGAAGGTGGGTTACTTGTATGCATGGTATTTCAATACCATGCTATGATCCGACCCTTATTTATGTGACTTAAGTGAACTAACCATGAATAGACATCATAAGCATATTCATTAATATAATGCAGCAGTCATACATTTATCCAGTTGCAACACAATAATCAACCAATCATTCAACACGGAATTTACGCATATAACTAAGCCACTCAACATTCACACATATACACAACATATAACATGAAAACCCATCCAGGAAAAAACCACAATGTGCTCTTCATCTGGCATGAGGAAATGGATGTGCCTTTTGTATGCGCACAAAGCTGCAGACTTTATTCAAGATATTCTTATCTATGTTTGCAGACTTTTCCTCCCTCTCATGATTTTTGATCTTCTCTCTTCCTCTTTCTACACTACTCCTACTAGTTATCCACACACAACCTGGATCAACTCAACCTTCTCTATTGGTTTGCGCACTCAGCTACATAACCACTACTATGATGCACTCAGCGATCCAGAGTCATTAACCAAAACTTCCTATCTCTATTCTAGTTCGAGCGTCTTTTCCAAGAGTCTAGAGGTTACTCAAAATGTTGTATCAGCTAATCAACTAAAACCGACTAACCCGTCTACATATTGGGTTCTTTCTTTTATAGCCCCATTACAGACTCAATACTGATCCCATACATGCTTGTTATAGATTCAATAGTGACTCACTACAGACTCTAACAAACTCATTATAGACTCCTCTTCAATCACTATCCCAACCTACTTACTAGCTTTAGCCAACATGTTGTCTTTCCTATTATAGTAATACATAACAAAAGGAACTATCAGCCTAACTTACAAAGATGCCTTCATGCGTGTGGTTTCCGTTAGCTCCAACCGAGCTTGTACCCACGATTGCTAAGGACTGTCTCTTTCTCAGTGTTATGCCTTACTGTCATTTTTCGGTCGTTACACTATATACATGCATGCTTCTGTGGATATTCCACCATGTCATCTTGTATCTCGTTTTGTCCTTATGTCATGGCTTACTCATGTGGCGTAGCTTCCTCGTCCCGTGCCTTCTCTTTGTCTTCTTCTTCTCTTTCCTTCTTCTGTCGCAACATCCTTCCCTTTTCCTTGATACTCCTTCATCTATCATAGCTCCTTTCTTTATTCCCTCTTTTTGTCCTTGGACCCAGGTTCAGTCCCTTTTTCTCAACACAATAAAGCCCAAGATATTGGATCGATAGAGCGGAGCTCATCTAGCATCACCTGTGACACAGATGTCGTCTCACCCGAGATATCTCAGTTTTATGGGTAACTTCCAGAACCATGTTTCCGCATTTTTTGTGGGAGGGTGTTTGAGTACCTTGGTTATGTGCCAAGGTTTCCAACGAATATCGGGAAGGTGGGTTACTTGTATGCACAACATTTACGCATATAACTAAGATATTCAACATTCACACATATACACAACATATAACATGGAAACCCATCCGGGGAAAAACCACAAGGTGCTCTTCATCTGGAATGAGGAAATAGATGCACCTTTTCTCTGCACACAAAGCTCAGACTCTGTTCAAGATATTCTCTTCTATTTTTATAGACTTTTCCTCACTCTCATGCTCTCTACTATTCTCTCTTTCTCTTTATACTCTACTCCTACTAGCGATTCGCACACAGTCTGGATTGAATCAACCTTCTCTACTTGTCTGCGCACTCAGCTATAGAACCACTACTTTGATGCACTCAGCAATCCAGAGTCATTAACCAAAATTGCCTATCTCTATTCTAGCTCAAGCATATTTTCCAAGAGTCTAGATGTTACTCAAAATGTTGTATCAACTAATGAACTAAAACTGACTAACCCATATACAGCTTGGGTTCCTTCTTTTATAGCCCCATTACAAACTCGATATTGATCCCATACATGCTTGTTACAGACTCAATACTGACTTGATACATACTCTAATAGAATCATTACAAACTCCTCTTTAGTCGCTATCTGAGTTGACTTACTATCTTCAGCCAATAGGCTGTCTTTCCTATTCTAGTAATGCATAACAAAAGCCACTATTGACTTGAATTACAAAGATTCCTTCACGCATGTCATTTCTGCCGGCTCCATCGGAGATTGTACCCACGATCGCTAAGGATTGTCGCTTTCTTAGCATTATGCCTTACTACCATTTTCTGACCATTACACTATCTACATGCCTGCTTCTATGGATATTCTTCCATGTCATCTTGTATCTCGTTCTGTCCTTCTATCATCTAGCACAACTTCCTTGTCCTGCACCTTCTCTTTGTATTATTATTCTCTTTCCTTCTTCTATCGCAAAATCCTTCTCTTTTCCTTGATGCTCCTTCCTTTGTCGTAGCTCTTTGTTTTCTTCCCTCTCTTTGTGCCTGGACCTAGGTTCAGTCCCTTCTGCTCAACACAAAAAATCCCAAGATATCATCTCAATGGACCGGAGCTCAGTCGACGGCACCTATGACACAGATGCCATCTCATTCAAGATATCTCAGTTTTATGGGTAACTTCGAGAACCACATTTCCATAGTTTGTGTGGGAGGATCTTTTAGTACCTTGGTTCTACACTGAGGTTTCCAATGAAGACTCGGAGGGTGGGTTACTTGTATGCACATTATTTCAATACCAAGCTATGATATGTCCCTTATTTATGCAAATTAAGTGAACTAATAGAGAATAGACATCATAAGAATATCCATTAATATAATACATTATTCATACATTTATCCAGTTGCAACACAATAATAAACCAGTCATTCAACACAGCATTTACGCATATAACTAAGCTACTCAACATTCACACATATACATAGCATATAATGTGGAAACCCATCCAGGAAAAAACCACAAGGTTCTCTTCATCTAGCATCAGGAAATAGATGCACATTTTGTTTGCGCACAAAGCTACAGACTCTTTTCAAGGTATTCTCTTCTATCTTTACAGACTTTTCCTCACTCTCATGCTCTCTGATCTTCTCTCTTTCTCTTTCTACTCTATTCCTACTAGCGATCTTGTTGGAGCAGGGTCCCGCAACTATAGAAGAAGATGCTAGTTTTGGCGGAAAGATAATTTTTGGTGGAAAGAAGTTAAGACAGAGCTATGACGCCGTAGCACGGTTCCAGCTGGAGAGCAGAGCCAGAAACCATGAATTTTAAGATAGAAAAGTCAAGAAGGCAACGGTACCTGAGCGGCCGAGAAGAGAGAGCTCAACCACTGCATTGAAGGCAGCGGCGAAAGACAGGAGGGCTCAGCGACCCTCATAAAGGAGAAGGAGCAACGAGGCTGAAGCATTGAAGGCAAAGGACAGAAAAGCGAAGCAGTGCATAGTACCCATGATCAGTGCCGGGAAGCATGAAAGACTATAGAGAGCTGTGGTGTGACGGAAAGCGGCTACCTCAAGTACAGATATGGCCGACTGTCACTCATTTAGGTTTTGGGTTACTGTTGGGACAGGCCCACAGTGTAGTAATGGCACGACCTTCGGGCTGCCTATATAAGAATGTATTTTGTATTGTAAAAGGGTTGGTTAGTCGGTTGGCGGGTTGAAGAACTAGCTAGTCATTTTGTTAGTAGTGTTTTGCAGATTATTAGACTGCTGTAAAAGCCTAGCTCTGGTTCTGTTATTAGAGGTAGCAATCTTACGGTAACCAGTAGCTGGCTTATAGAATATGTATGTAAAGATCCGCAGGGATCGACAGAGAGGGAAGAGTATATTGTAGGAGAGCAATATAGAGAGAAAATAGATCTAAGAGAGAAGATCTTAAGTTGCATATGCGGTGTAGCAGAACTGTGTTTTACCTTCCCCTGAGCTATAATAAAACACAGTTCTATGGACGTAACTTCCATCCTGGAGGTGAACCACGTTAAAATCAGTGTTATGCGATTGGTTTATGTGTTATGTTTACTTATGCATTTCTCAGTCAGTTCATGGACTTTGCTTACAGTTAATGAATGAATGTGTTAATCAGTTCACTGCAATATAGAAGGATATATATAGGTTAACATCTTGGCATGCTGTCTATGGTTCATTTATGCATTGCGTACAACAGTCTCTATTGTTGTATCGAATAGCCTTGTATGTTAAGTCTTGCACGTCGACACGAGAAATGCTAAGTGCGCTAAACCGTGGAGGTAGGATATCGCAGAGAGGTGATACCGCACCGACAGAGAAGCTGCGGTGCGCGATACCGCAGGTGAAGGACTTAGCGTTGGGCAGGAACTGCGTGTCGCACCGTGTGCGGCGATGCGATAAGGTTGGAGATATCGCGGGAGGGAGGAAGTGCACGTCGCAGGAAAGTATTGCGTGGCGGTATAAAGGAATATCCTGCAGCTAGGAGAGCTGCAAGGAGAGGAAATCATGCGACGTGAGCAGGAGATTGCGTGATGCGTAGAGGAGAGACCGCAGCTAGGGGAGCTGCGAGCCACCAGTGGGATTGCCACAGAACCCGGTCCAAGACACTTGAGTCCTTGGCCAACCCATTAGAGTCACTTCGGGTGAGACTTCAGGCCGCCTTGTGGTCTGTCGCCGAAAGGGCCAGTGATCTAGGGGTGTTGTTGGTTGATCATAGTAAACCCGTGTCTGCCCATAGCAGCCAACAAATGGTTCCGTTGCCGGTTTTGAAAAACTGAGCGCTAATTTTCTGTTGGCATCCCACCAGAGAAGAGTTTCACCAGTGACTGGATTCAAACATAAGGAAGTTTTCCCAGAAAGAAAATCAGAGCCCTAAACTAAGCACAGAGGACTAGTTAGAAAAGCATATCGCTTTGGATATACACGCTATATTCTTTGCGACCTATGGAAATGAGATTTTCGACTGGTTATCCAAGTTGACAGATAGGAACATATTCAAGAAGAAAAGAAACATTGTCTAGACACCGGAGCTGATTCATACCGTGCAGAACCTCGACAATCCCATTACGAGAGCAGTAGACTTCTGGCTTGCGAGTGTGCTAGGAGGCTTTGTAACAGAATTTGCAGTTGACCAGAGAAAAAGCTTCAGCAAGGCTGAGCGGTACTTCTTCAAAGGATATCGTGGTAAGTACCTAAAGTCTCTAAACTTGTCCATTAAGATGCTGCTACATGAAAAAGGAGTAATGGACATGGTTTCAGATGAATAAGTAAAGATAATAATGTCACAAGAGTTTGAAAGTGATTTTGATGACATTGGATGCACACGTAGTGGCAAGAAATATAAAGTAACCTTCGGCTCTCCTGTATTTGGAGATAGTTCAGACAATATTAGGCAATCGAATCCTAGTACCACAGAAGAACCAGAGGGGGTATCCCTTACCAGCCCTACACCCCACAGAAACAGACTGGGACTCAGAGTAATCCCGTAGGTACTCCATCCAGTAGCTCACAGACAGTACCTACTGCCGCTACATCATCTTCACCTACACCGCTGAGTGGTAGTAATCCAGTCAATCAGAACCCACCGCAGAGAAATAGAATGGGAGACGATATGAAGCTGCCTACCTTTAAGGGTACAGGAGCAGAGGACCTGGAACAACATTGGTTTCTATGCGAAGCTATGTGGACCATTAAAACAATCAATGACGATAACCTTAAACTTGTACAGTTGGTCACTACACTCAGAGATCGAGCTTTAACATGGTACATAAAGTATACCACAGTACCCAAGACACTTGCCCAAGTCAAGAACGCCATGATTAAAGAGTTAAAGAAACCTAAGTCTGAATCTTAGTGCATTACAGAGCTCAAGGATATTAAGCAGCTACCATCAGAATCAGTATGGGACTTTGACCAAAAATTCAAAGCTCTTATAGACCAAGTAAGTTTTGAGTTTGCGCCGGAGCAGCATAAGGAATGGTTTATCGCAGCGCTGCTCCCTCACATCAGAGTGCCATTAATGCAGCAGAAACTCCAGACGCAGGATGACGCGTTGGAGATGGCGATGAAGCTAGAAGCTTCACCCTTAGCTGAAACCGGTGCAGGCATGACAACTCTACAGAACCAGTTGGCCAACCTCACATTACAGATACACAAACTTAAGAAAGGGAAAGAGGTTATGCAGGACATATGGTGCTTACGATGTAGAGCACAGGGTCATACCAAAGATAACTGTCCAGTCTTTGTAGAATATCTAGTGTCAGGGGCTCCTAACCCCTTACCACGAATGCAAGGGCCATGGTGTGAAATATGCAAAACACAAGGACACCCACCTCAGCAATTCAATTTGCTTCAGAAGTATGTACAGACACCTAAGAACCTATACTGTGTCTTCTGCAGTTCTGTCGGACATGATGAACAGAATTGCCAAGCTTATGATCTCATGTTAGATAGAAAACATGACGTATACAGAGTCCAGTCAGAAACACAGGGTCCAGCAGTAGGACCACAACCTGATCCGACTTATGGTGGCCGGGGAGGAGGATTCAGAGGACGAGGCCATGGAGGAGGCTTTGCAAGAGGAGAGGGTTTTGGCCGTGGTCGCGGACCAACCACTTGTTATAACTGCGGAGTTGTAGGACACTATGCTAGGGACTGTCAGAGCCCCACTACTACTTGTAATTACTGCAAATCTTATGATCATACCATAGAGGAGTGCCCTACCTTGATAGCTAAGATCAAAGATACTAAGCCAGTGGTACACCAGAACATCCAGCTTATTGTTGCTGAGCAGGCAGATCCAGAACCAAGAGTCAATATTGTGACTCGTAGCGGTGCTTCCACTAGTGGGACATCGCAGGAGACCGAAAAAAACATAGGGCAGGAATGGGTGCGCAGAGCTCCTGGTAAAGCAACAGCACTCGACCTACAGAAGAATAAAGAAAAATTTCATGAAGCCAAGGCTTCCTTTGATGAACCTACACAATCAGGATCACAGGCACCACCGTCTAGGGGCGTACCGTAGCAAGCACCTTGTGGCGATAGCCCAGAACAGATACCGCAGGCTACCACATCAAGAAGATGTGACGAGGATGAATCGGCAGGAAGTGTACAATCCTTCCTGTGCGGTTGCTTGAAGCTCTTGAGAAATGAAAAAGCTATCGGTGAGCTACAATGCATCATAGATCAGTAGCAGCAACCTTCTCTCTCAGGCAGTGCACATCGCGCTGTTCATAATATTACAGGACATACCAGGACCGGAAGAGAGATGAAACTCACAGCACAGATTGGAGAGTTCGAAATGGATGAAGTCCTCTTAGATCTGGGATCAGAGGTGAACGTTCTAACTAAGCAGACATGGGAACAGATGGGTATCCCTCAGCTAGCCATATCGCCTATCCACCTGAGATTAGCTAATCAGCAGCGAGTATCACCATTAGGTCGACTGCCACAGGTGCCAGTTGACATTGACGGAGTTCGTACTTTTGCAGACTTCGAGGTTATAGAAATCATTAGCGACAGTCGACCGTATCCAGCACTATTAAGTATCGATTGGGTGATTGGTAGCAAGGCTGTCATCGACCTAAAGAGAATACAAATGACCTTTGAGGATGCATAGATCCAGGTCATCGCCCCGGTGGATCCTTACCAAGGTCCTAGATATATCGAACCTATCTGAGCCGAGGAGGAGGCACATAACATGGATAGTCTCTACCAGGTGACTGCGAACCAGAGGGACTACATCAATCCAACAGCAGAAGGGAACATTAGTTGGCGATGCGACAGCTCATGCGCATCGGATTCCAATATTGGTCTAGAGAACTGGCAGAACAGACTTTACGAAGTCTCAGCGCACAGATGTGCGTTTATGAGTAAATCACTACGATGGATTGGCGCAGAGATCACCGAGATTCCATCATATCATGGTCTAACAGATATTCAGGAATTCCTTGAGTAGTTTGAGCAACAGACTCCTTACGAGCAAAGAATCGCAGCTATGGACCTTGCAGTACGAGCCACACCTGCAAGATGGTGGTACGTGCATAAAGAAAATATCGTATCATGGGATGATATTAAAAGATTGATGGCGATCAGATTTTCGGTCGACAAAGCGTATGTCCCGCAGAAGTACACAGGAGAAACTGATCCCAGGGCACACATTCAGACATGTGAACAGAACTGGTCGGACATTCCAAAGGATGAATGGGTTCACAGATTCATTCACACATTGGACACAGTTCCAAGGAACTGGTACACAGAGACCGAGTTGCGCAAGGGGACGACCACATGGTCACTTATGACAGACAGTTTCCTACTTACCTTCGCGTTTGAATCGGAACATTCAAGTGTTTCTTAGGCCCTAGACATAATCAAGATCAAGATATTCGAGGACTGTACCATCTCAGTGCAGGCTCAACCTGAGTGGACCATTCAGTTGCAAGACGCGCTTGAGTGCTATAACTTCGTAGCAAATCCAGACAATGAAGATAAGGATGAGGATGAGGATCCTCGTAACACCAACATTCCGGAGTCAGAAGGGACTCGCGATGTTGGGGGACCACAGTTAGAGATTCCATCAATCACCGAACCTATCAAGATTAAAAAGATCAATATTGGCATAGATGCAGAACCTAAGTTTGCCTCTATTGGAGACTATTGGAATGATAAAATAGTCGGACAGATTGCCGACTTGTTACATGACTACCAGGACCTATTTCCCACCAAGTTCACAGAGATGAAGGGAATAGTTGGAGACCTAGTAGTTATGAAGATACCATTGAAGGAGGATGCTAGACCAGTTAAGCAACGCCCATATAGATTGAATCCGCGCTACAAAGAAAAAGTAAAGGACGAAATCGATAAGATGCTAGCAGCAGGCATCATTGAGCCAGTAGAAGAAAGCGGATGGGTTAGCCCCATGGTCGTCCAAGAAAAGAAAACAAAAGGAGACGTCAGGATCTGTGTCGATCTGCGCAAGCTCAACGATGCATCGCTTCACGATCCATTTCTGACACCGTTCACTGATGAGGTATTAGACAACGTGGGAGGACAGGAGGTCTACTCCTTCACTGACAGATTTTCAGGCTACCATCAGATCAGAATACATCCAGAAGATCGGTCCAAGACCACCTTTGCAACAGAATGGGGCTCGTTCCAGTATACGGTAATGCCCTTTGGTCTTAAGAATGCACCAGCTATATTTTCTAGAGTAGTAGTTGCTGTATTTAAAGAATACATTCATAAATTCTTAGAAGTATATTTTGATGATTAGACTGTATTCGGACTAATTGACAAGTATATAGGAGACTTAAGACTGATGTTAGAGAAATGTAGGCAGTACCAAATTTCTCTGAACTTGAAGAAATGTATATTTTGTGCACCATTTGGTATTTTGTTGGGTCACATTGTTTGCAGACAAGGCTTGATGGTAGATCCCACGAAGATTGCCATCATTGTAAACCTTCCAGCACCCAACTCAGTCAAGCAACTGAGGACAGTACTTGGTCATACCAGGTATTACAGAAAGTTCATCAAGGGCTATGCAAAGATTATAGCACCAATGGATAAATTGCTCAAGAAAGATGTAAAATTCCTATGGAATGAGGAATGTCAGCAGAGTCTAGACATGCTTAAAGAGAAGATGGTTACAGCACCCATCTTAGTATTTCCCGACTGGACTAAGCCATTTCATGTACATGTGGATGCGTATGGCATCACATTAGGGGTTGTTTTAACACAACCAGGAGAAGGGGACATTGACCACCCCATCGCATATTCCAGCAGAAAGCTCTCGACAGTAGAAAAAAACTACACCACAACTGAAAGGGAAGGCTTAGCTATGGTGTATGTACTGCAGAAGTTTAGGCACTACCTATTGGGTGTCCCGTTCAAGATGTTTACTGACCATTCTACGTTAAAGTATTTGGTCAATAAGCCAGTGTTAGGGGGGAGAATCTGTAGATGGTTACTCCTCTTTCAAGAGTATGATTTTGAAATCATTGTGAAACCAGGAAGACTGAATGCAGGACCTGATCATTTGTCGCGGATAGACTCAGGAGAAGATCCAAGTAACCTAGATGAAAATCTACCGGATGCACCGTTGTTCTCTATCCAGATCGCAGATGAGTACTATGCCGATATTATTCAATTCCTCACTACGGGAGTAGCACCTGACGAGTTTACTAAGCAACAAAAGAAGCAGTTGGTTGTTAAAGCCGCAGACTTCACCCTCATCGCAGGACACCTATACAAGTTAGGCCCGGATGAAGTTCTGCGCAGATGTGTGATGCCGCATGAAAAAGACGCTATTATCAGAGAGGCAGATTCAGGAACCGCAGGAGGTCATTTCGCAGGAAAGCCGACTACGCAGAAAATCCTAGAGGCAGGATTATGGTGGCCTACATTGCATAAAGACACCAAGGACTTTTGTAGATGTTGCGATATCTGCCAAATTGTAGGAAAACCCTCGCGACGCAATGAAATGCCGCTGCGATCGCAGGTCACGTTGCGTGCATTTGACATATGGGCTATAGATTTTGTGGGTCCTATCAACCCACCAGGAAAGCGCACCGGTGCAAGATATATTATCACTGGAACAGAGTACATCACCAGATGGGTAGAGGCCAAAGCAGTAAGAAATTGCGATGCTACTACAGCTGCACAGTTCCTTTTTGAAAACATCATCAGTAGATTTGGATGCCCAGTAATTTTGATGAGTGATAAAGGCACACACTTCTTGAACAACACTATTGAGGCATTGACAGAAGAATTCCAGATCCAGCACCATAAGAGCACTCCCTACCACCCATAGGCTAATGGTACGGTGGAGGCCTTTAATAAGATTTTAGAAAATGCTCTTACTAAGATCTGCAATAGCCAGAGGAATGATTGGGACCTCAGAGTTAACACTATATTATGGGCATATAGGACCACATGCAAGAAACTTATGGGACACACACCTTTCAGCTTGGTGTATGGACAGGAGGTTGTTATGCCTATGGAGTATATTCTTCCCAGTTTAAGAATTGCTCAGATTACTGAGATGACTGATACAGACACAGTTGAGGAAAGGTTAGCACAGCTGCTTGCCTTAGAAGAAGACAGATTCATTGCCGGATTCCATCAGAAAGTGCAGAAGGCACGAGAAAAAGCTTGGCATGACAGACACATTAAGAATAAAACTTTCAAGATCGGAGACCTAGTGCTCCTCTATGACAGCAAATTCATCAAGTTTCCAGGGAAGTTCAAGACACATTGGCTGGGGCCATATCAGATACAGCAAGTCACAGAAGGAGGTGCTATTCAGCTCAGCCAGCTGAATGGGGAGCTTTTGCCCACATGGATTAACAGCAGTAGGCTTAAGCCCTATAGTGATAGCCACCTCGCCTCTCATCCCTAGCTTAGCCAGTTTAAGGTAGTGCAGATGTCCAGTGTAGTTGAAAGGAGGCATCGCACCGGGAACAAGTCTACACCGACAACAACAACAACAAAAAAATTTATGCAGGTGATGCGGAGTCGCATCGCAGCAGTGCGATGTTTCCCCGTGCCACGTACTCAATTTTTCCATGTACTCAGTTTTGCAACCGACAAAGGCCAGTCAAGTTAGCAGTTGACAGGTAGTTAATGAGGTAATGATCCGTATATCTTACCGTAGATTTGGCAGCAGTATAATTAATGTTTCTAGATTTGGCAAATCTCCGACGAGACCGACGCCTGTACACACACGTTTTGAGGGAAATTCGATCGGATTTCCGCATTTATTAGGGATTGGATGGCAGGTGTGGTCTTGTCCAGGAATTAATGACAACCGATGGGTCCAGTCTAGATGACCGTTGCGTTCGGGATTATCGTATGGGGCATAAAAGCAGAAAGTATTCAATTGAGACGGTTACATTTGCAGAAAAAACGAGAGCCATAGAGTTAAGTTGTTAAGAGTTATGTGTCCAGAGCTAAGTGGTTACAGAGTGTTGTGATTTTCAGAAGTTGCAGCCAGTGCATGTCCGCTATTTGTACTGAGTGGGTTATGTTCGAGGATGAACCTCTAGAACGTATGCTGAGACATTTTGACCCTGGTGGCCATAGGTCCGCCATGACGACGTCGCCCAGGGTTGTGAAATTAAGTACAACACAAGTCAAACAGCCGCTAAGGATGAAGAGTCAAGCGCCAGAAGTAGAAGTTGCCACCAAAGTCTCTGCTAAGGAGAAGAAGAACGCCGAGCCGATCACTGAAGATAAGAAAGCAGAGCAGAAGAATGATGAGAAGAAATCTCCCGCCAGGTGGAAAGTAAAAATGAGAAAAAGAAAGCAACGGGAGAAGGTCGCCGACCTATCTGATCAGCTAAGAAAAGCACTAAAGATTGCAGAGGCAACGCAACAAAAATCTGATGATCAGAGGCAGCATGTGTACCTAGAGCACCTTGAAGAGAAGAGAAG
Organism: Pseudotsuga menziesii; assembly: GCA_001517045.1. Taxonomy (NCBI): domain Eukaryota; kingdom Viridiplantae; phylum Streptophyta; class Pinopsida; order Pinales; family Pinaceae; genus Pseudotsuga; species Pseudotsuga menziesii. The sequence continues at coordinate 134,362 of LPNX010561816.1, read as the reverse complement.
TGGAAGAGGACAACAAACCCAGCAGTCGGTAGAATTCCTGGAGGCAGGAAAAGGCTTGTTCTCAGAACGGAATTCATGGTTTGCCCCTCCTTCATATATGAGGCTCCAGACTGAATGAAATGTTTGAGAAGGCTGGAAGATACAGACTTTCCTTGGGATAAAATTTCTAACCCAGATAAAGAGGAAAGGATATCTGTAGAAAACCTCTCAAACACTAGCAGGCTCTTAAAAGGTTTCAGGAGCGAAAAGAGCGAAACCATGACATTGGGCAGGAAGGATAAGAGAGCCCAGCGAACTAAGCTACATAAACTATAAAGAGAGTGTCGAAGTGATGCAGAGTGAAGTCACGGGAAATTGTGACAGGTTGCAAAGGGCTTCGCAGGAAACCAAGGCAAAGCTACAGCAGGAGAAGCCCGCTGTAGGTGGCTCGAGGGCGAGCCACAAGTAAGTGTTAGGGGACTGTTGGAACAGGGTCCTACAACTACAGAAGAAGCTTCTAGTTTTGGCGGAAAGATAAGTTTTTGTGGAAAGAAGTTAAGACAGAGCTACGACGCCGTAGCATGGTTCCAGCTGGAGAGCAGAGCCGGAAACCATGACTTTTAAGATAGAAAAGTCAAGAAGGCAACGGTACCTGAGCGGCTGAGAAGAGAGAGCCCAACCACTGCATTGAAGGCAGCGGCGGAAGATAGGAGCGCTCAGCAACCCTCATAAAGGAGAAGGAGCAACAAGGCTGAAGCATTGAAGGCGAAGGACAGAAAATCGAAGTGGTGCATAGTACCCATGATCAGTGCCGGGAAGCATGGAAGACTGCAGAGAGCTGTGGTGTGACAAAAAGCGGCTACCTCAAGTACAGATATGGCTAACTATCACTAAGTTAGGTTTTGGGTTGCTGTTGGGACAGGCCCACAGTGTTGTAATGGCACGACCTTCGGGCTGCCTATATAAGAATGTATTTTGTATTGTAAAAGGGTTGGTTAGTCGGTTGGCGGGTTGAAGAACTAGCTGGTCATTTTGTTAGTAGCGTTTTGCAGATTACTAGACTGTTGTAAAATCCTAGCTCTGGTTCTGTTATTAGCGGTAGCAATCTTACGGTAACCAGTAGCTGGCTTATAGAATATGTATGTAAAGATCCACAGGGATCGACAGAGAGGGAAGAGTATATTGTAGGAGAGCAATATAGAGAGAAAAGAGATCTAAGAGAGAAGATCTTAAGCTGCATATGCGGTGCAGCAGAACTATGTTTTACCTTCCCCTGAGCTATAATAAAATACAGTTCTGTGGACGTAACTTCCATCCTGGAGGTGAACCATGTTAAAATCAGTGTTATGCGATTGGTTTATGTGTTATGTTTACTTATGCATTTCTCAGTCAGTTCATGGACTTTGCTTACAGTTAATGAATGAATGTGTTAATCAGTTCACTGCAATATAGAAGGATATATATAGGTTAACATCTTGGCATGCTATCTATGGTTCATTATGCATTGCGTACAACAGTCTCTATTGCTGTATCGAATAGCCTTGTATGTTAAGTCTTGCATGTTGACACGAGCAACGCTAAGTGCGCTAAACCGTGAAGGTAGGATATCACAGAGAGGTGATACCGCACCGGCAGAGAAGCTGTGGTGCGCAATACCGCAGGTGAAGGACTTAGCGTTGGGCGGGAACTGCGTGTCGCACCGTGCGCGACGATGCAATAAGGTTGGAGATATCACGGGATGGAGGAAGTGCGCGCTGCAGGAAAGGATCGCGCGGCGGTATAAAGGAATATCCTGCGGATAGGAGAGCTGCGAGGCGAGGAAATCGTGCGACGTGAGCAGGAGATCGCGCGACGCATAGAGGAGAGACCGCAGCTAGGGGAGCTGCGAGCCACCAGTGGGATTGCCACAGAACCCGGTCCAAGACACTTGAGTCCTTGGCCAACCCATTAGAGTCACTTCGGGTGAGACTTCAGGACGCTTTGTGGTCTGTGGCCAAAAGGGCTAGTGATCTAGGGGTGTTGTTGGTTGATCATAGTAAACCCGGGTCTGCCCATAGCAGCCAACAGATCTGCACACAGCTTGTATCGACTCAACCTTCTCTATTTGTCTACGCACTCAGTTAAAAAAACACTACTCTGATGTACTCAGTGATCCATAGTCATTAACCAAAACTTCCTATCTCCAGTATAGCTCGAGCGTCTTTTCCAAGAGTCTACATTTTACTCAAAATTTTGTATCAACTAATCAGCTAAAACTGACTAACCCATCTATAGCTTTGGTCCTTATTTTATATCCCCATTACAGACTCGATAACAATCCCATACATGCTTGTTACAGACTCAATACTGACTCTATACAAACTCTAACAGACTCATTACAGACTCCTTTTCATTCGCTATCCCAGCCGACTTACTATCTTCATCCAACAAGCTATATGTCCTATTCTAGTAATACATAACAAAATGCACTATCATTCTCACTTACAAAGATGCCATCACATGTGTGGTTTCCCCTGGCTCTAGTTGATCTCGTAACCATGATCGCTAAGGACTGTCGCTTTCTCAACATTATTCCTTACTGTCATTTTTCGGATGTTACACTATATACACGTCTACTTCTATGGATATTCTTCCATGTCATCCCGTATCTCATTATGTCCTTCTGTCATGGCTTACTCATCTAGCACAGCTTCCTCACCCCACGCCTTCTCTTTTTCTTCTTCTTCTCTTTCCTTCTTCTATCGTAGAATCCTTCCCTTTTCCTTGATGCTCCTTCCTTTGTCGTAGCTCCTTCCTCTTACTCCTTTATGGTCCTTCCTCTTACTTAGGAAGAATTACAAAAGAATTCTTCCCTACTGTCCCGAGGCCCAACAATCACCACTATTATATTTTAATTACTTGTCACTTCATGGGGCATGATTTAATCTGGCCCGCGGAACCAATTTATCAATGTCGTAGATTTGCTTGATCATCTATATCGTATACTCGATGCAAGTTTTCCAATTGTTATTCATCTTAACTATTTGATAAGATATATATCAAGGGTATATCTATTGCTTTTGTGTTAACACCTGGTTCGATTCCTTAGGTTACATTCTATATCTTGTTAACCCGTGCTCTCTATGATTGGGCCCCTCTAGGATGATCCCTTGGTCATATAACAAGATTTCGAAGGTTTAGGAGCTTCATGAGGATGATTTACTATATTCTCTAGCGATTCACCAATTATTTTGTGGTCGTATATCTAGATGATATCCTCATCTATAGTATAACATGGGCATAACATTTTTAGCATATGCACCATGCCCTCATCACCATATGACAACACAATTTATGTGCCAATCTTGAGAACTGATCATTTAGCATGGAGAGAGTTCAATTTATGAGATACATGTGAAAAAACATGTTGTGCATGTGGAACTATCAAAGATCAAATCCCTTTGTGACTAGTCAATGCCAGCAACTCTAACAGACCTTCGCGAATTCCTAGGCCTTGCCATATTGTATCGTAGATTTGTGTTGGGATTCACTAATATTGTTTGGTCCCTTAGCTAGGTGACCAAAGGGGGATTTAAGTCCAAGTTCCTCTGGTCGAAGCCAAAACAACAAGCATTTTAGGAGATGAAGTAACACTTATGTTCGATGCCCGTCCTTACCTTACTGGATGGAACAACCCTTTGAAATTGAGATAAATGCTTCATACTATGTTGTTGGTGTAGTCCTTAGTCAGCATGGTCAACTAGTGGAGTATCATAGTAAGGTTCTTTTAGATACATACCGCAAGTACCCAAACTATGAGAAGGAAATGTATTCCATTGTCCAAGACTGTCGCCAATGGAAGCTTTACATCTTAGGAAAAGAGATGTTCATCCAAACTGATCACAAGCCCCTGTAGTTCTTGCAAACCCAAGGAAAGTTACAAAATTATATACAACAAAAGTGGTCCACCTACTTGTAGTAATTCCACATGAATATTAAATGTAATAAGGGAAAAACAAATTGATTCTTCGATTGCCTCAATCGACCTCCAATGGAAGCACTAACCACGGTGCTCAATTTGTGTGGCCATGAGATATCCAAGTGGTCTCAACTATATGATAGTGATCCCAAATTTTCTTCCATCTATCAAGACCTATGTGCATGCACACTAGTGGCGGAATTTCATCTTTAGGAAGGATTGTTATGCCACTGGCCTATCTCTGTGTTCCTTCAGGTGATCATGCAAAGATGATTTGGGAACCGCATTATAGTTAGGTGGTAGGGAACTTTGGAACCGAAAATATATTGGTGGTATTGCAAAAGTACTTTTATTTTCCAAAATCCTAACAAATTGTCAGTTGATATATTAGGTCATGCACTACTTATGCCATTGTGAAACTTTCCATCAAGAAGAAAGGATTGTACACCCCTCTTCCTACTCCCACCAGGTCATGGGAATCCCTCTCCATGGATTACATGTCAAGAATACCTCCAACCAAGCATGGTAATGATGGTGTCTTTGTGGTAGTGGATGATTTCTCTAAGATGGTCATCCTGATAGCTTGCAAGAACATATTTTCTTAAGCCACTGCTAAGCTCTTCTTCGAGTGTGTTTGGGTTCATTTCGGGATGCAACAGACCAGCATCTTATATTGGTATAGTTGGTTCTTAAACACTTTCTGGTATAGCCTATGGTCATTTATCAATACCAAGATCACCAAATCGACTTCCTTCCACCCCCAAACTAATAGACAAACTGAAGGTAGTCAATCATATGATTGTGCATATTTTGAGAATGTATAATTCTGAACATCCTTATAGATGGGATGAGAGCCTTCCATATGTTCATCATAGTTGTAATAGATCCCTTCATAGCTCTATTAGCCACGACCCTTTTTAGGTGTGCCTAGGATTCCAACCACTGCCCCCAATTGATGTAGCTCTACCCATTGTATTCACATGCGAGGAATCCTCCCATGCTCAAACTAAGGCTAATAAGGCCACCAGATTTGTTGAACGAATCCAACACATCCACAAACAAGGACATGATATTTTGGAGAAAGACAATACTAAGTACAAGAAATGACATGACCAACATCGGTTTCCACACAAGTTCTAGGTGGGTGATAAGGTTGGTTGCATCTCCATAAAGAGAGGATCACAGGACCCCATTGCAAGCTTTGTCCACTTCAAAATGAGCCATACACCATCACCAAGGTATTCAGTGAGAATTCCTTTGAATTAAGCATTCTTCCATTCTTTGGCTTGTACCCAGTATTCAATGTAGAGCTCCTTCGCCCATATTTTCCACCATTGTTGGACACTTACATAGCTCAACCTTGACTGCATGGAATAGGAAACTGCAAATCAGATCATGGACACATAGGTTAAGAGAACCCTTTAACAGAAGATCCAACGATATATGGTTCTCAAAGAAGGGCAACTACTCCATCAAGGCAAGCGACTCACTAGGAGTCAAGTTTAGCAGAAGTTTTCCAATTTGATGGGGAACTCAATGCAATGGAGACCATTTCTTCCGAAAGGGGAGAGGACTGATCCAAATGGATATAGGTGGCCACCCACCTATTCCACTAGCTCAAAATAGTTTTCCATGCTCCCAATGTTCTAGTAGTTTTCTACTATTTTTTGGGTTCTGGACTTCTGGGGTTGTTTTAACGCCCTTAACTATGTTTTTTTGTCGTGGATTGACCCACATGATAGACATCTATTCTGGGCGCAATCCACTATTTTACTCCATGGACATTTCTTTCCAATAGACTATCCAACACCCTAAATAAAGATTGTATGCAAACGTTATGACCCCGAGAAGTTGATTGTTCAACTAACCACGTTAGGGCCACAAAAGTTATGATGGTTCATCTTATAGGGTTATATTTTTGGATTTTAGGGTCCTTACCCTCATACTTATGATAAATAGGCCCTTTTGGCCTCGTTTTGTATTCATTTTATCACATATGAGCGTAGCCGCCACATCTCTTCTCATAGATATAGCTACCACCATTCTAGCTGCTTTTATTTTATAGTTTGTTCTATTTCATTCATTTAATAGAATTTGAGTTTACTGTATCACTATGTTTATTGCAATATATCAGTGCATGTGAACATATATATGCTCTTTTCATTTCGTTCTCACATAAATTCATATCACTTCCTACCCTGTCTCTAACTGTGGTTTATCATCGTATTCCCTTGGTAATAAAATATTAAGAAAAAACTGAAAAAATGGAATAAATAACATGTATGCCATGAGAAATTAAGTGTGGGGAACCTCGGGGGTGTCATCCTCTCCTTCATTGATAATGTGGGATGAGTTTGAAGTGATACCCATTGATGGATTCTTTGTCTCCAACTCGATCTCTAAACTCCTTGCAATGATGTCGAACTTGGAGTAAACAAACTTAATCTCCAACCTCATATGCTTTGGAGGATCTGGTTCCTCTTTCAACTCCATAATCTCTTTGTCCTAGCTGGCTAAGGTAACTATCAGTAGTGACTTGAGAATCCACATAGGTGGAGCCCCTTATTCTATAAATCCATTCTGGATTTGGTGTCACAAGTGTCTGCAATCCAGTCTTGCTAAATATTAAACTCCTAATTGTGATCATGGGCTAAGTACGTCGCCTTAATCTTCTTTTTAATCTCTCCTAGCTCCCTCTTAACCGTTAGAGTGGCATTCTTGTAATAGAAGTTGCCTTCTTCCATTGCCTTTGACAATTCCTTGGATGAGCTTGGTTCCTTGGCCATAGATTTCTCCTTCTCTTCCTTTATGTTTTGGTTAATTGGTGCACCTCTAATCCTACTACACTGAGACACTCCCTACCTTGGATATTTTTCTACCTAGGTTCCCTCAAAGGATTCACAATTAGCTTCTGCAACATGAAACCACTTTGAGTTGAAGAAACAAAGGCTTTGGCCTTTGAATTCGTTTTCCACCCTTTGTGATGATGCACCTTAACGTAAGGTGCTAGGATGATCACCTTCCTTGCATACCAAAGACAATCCCAATCATACATGTTTTGGTACCTCACGATCGCCTTTGCTCGCTCACACATCCATTTGTTACACATGCATGTACTGCTACTCTTTGCTAGCCTATAGACTACTTTATACACATTTTAACTTCAATCCTAACACTTACTAATGTTTTATCATATATATTTAACTTTTAATAAGACTTTAACTTTAACATTTAATAATGGGTTATCATTGATGCCTTGAATAGTTAATTATTTATCATGAATTACCTACACAAAAATGTGGTGTAAGAAGTCTTTCTCTCTAACATTCAATTCTTTACTTTTAAATTCCTCTATCCTTCATTAATAATGTTTAATAATTTGTTTCTTATTTACATTTTATGTATAATTGTAGAGGTTTTGCTTTTACTCTCCCAAATTTAATATTTTATTTTTAACTAGCATAAATCCATCATAAACTCAAATCTACTAAGTACCATTCAATTTATTGAAGTGTAAATATCTTAATCTTAGCTTCTTCTTTTTTATATGTTAAGAAAATTTTGAATAAAACTACTAAATTTAAATTATTTTTTTAAGGATATCAAAGGCCGCCAAAAATAAAATATCAAAGGGTTGCAATAAATTCTTATCCATGCTTCAATGGTGTGAAATGAAAAGGTGACAAATCAAGAACCTTTTGCTGCACATGATCGCTGTTTGATAATGGTGTAATGTGAATGGTATCTCATTAAATGGTTGACATCCATGTGGACTTCGTCGTTCTTTGTTTAAGTTACATTATCGATTAGCTGTCCTTCGTGTTTGGATAATATAGTTGCATTATCGATTAGCTTGGGCGACATTTGCATCATGGATTAGCTACCCTCACATCTCTCTCTGTTTTTTTAGTACCACTGAAGAGGATGCGGAGTCTGGAGTCTGGACCACCAGGATCGAGTTATTACAATTAATTTTCTCTCTTGTTGTTGTTTAAGAGCGAATAGGATAAAATACAATTAAAAAGCTTGGGTTTTAAGTTGGTCAAATTTTTGATGGGAATAGTTATTTTTACAATTTCAGCAACTGTATCTGATTGTCTTAGACATGCTTTTATAACAATCTACATCACTTAAATGGTGATTTAAACAAAAAATGATTTTTGGATATGAAGGCGTTTTGGTTAGCACTTATACTTCTAGTATAAAATACAACTAAAACGCCACGCCAGAGTTGTCAACTGAGCAGTATACCCGATAACCAAAACACCCCAATCCGAGCAACACAATATAATGCCTGAAAATGCATTTTTGGTTGTTCAAATCATAATTTTGAAAATGCATTTTTGGTTGTTCAAAGCATTTTTGGTTGTTATATTGATTGTGGGTTATTTCATCATGCTCAATGCATGGTCTCGACAGGAACGACGACCTTAATTAAATTCATTGTTTGTTGGTTTGATTAATTGAACCAAATTTTTTTCAAAGAGTGTTCAGAAAGGATTTCCAATTCCGAGACTTGGCTTGCTCTAGAGTGTTTGGAAGCATTATCAATTTCTTGTGCTTGTGTTGCTACTGCAATTGAATTAGTTATGTTTCCTTCTAATCTACTCATTGGTTCGAGGAAGAGGTTTCTAGTCGTTATGGTGTCTTTGGATACTTTCATCCATACATGGTGAATTTCTCCTAGTTCGGTAGTGTTTTCTCTGGTTCTTGCTACATTGTTATTGGTTATATCGATTCATCATTCATGTTTTTGTATTCTTTTCTAATTTATTTCATTTTCTGTTTACAGGTATTTTCGCTAGACAAGAATTCTCTGTTCTTGTTGGTGTTGAGGTGTTATTACTCTAGAAAGTTTGTGTCCTTGTTGGTTTTCTATTGGTAAGTCATGTTCACGCTTGGTCTAAATCATTAATTCTCTCCATGTTGTGTTGGTGCTGTTATACCAAAATCCTATCACCATCATGTGATAAGATATTTGACATACCTACTTGCCCTGAATCCCAGCTTCTAGAGTGGAAACCCATACTAAATGTCAATCTTTCATACAAATTCTCAGCACTGCGCTTACCTTGTTATCCAGAAGAGGTACCCTTGTTCGCACCGCCCATCCCCTATTGCCCACAAGCGATGCCACCGCTTATGTCCCTTGGTCCATAAGCAGTTATTACCAAAACCACTCTATTATTAAAGGAGAAACGCGGTACCCTGGGTGAAAAGGGAAAAAGAGAATTTTCTCGAGGCTTCTAGATGATAAGCCTCGTGTCCTCCCTTATCCCTACTGTTGTGGGTTAGTTGAGCTCGAGATCCCTCATCCTAGGATCTTAGAGGCCACCTCACCCACTAATCTCTCAACCATCCCTATCCATCTAGCCTTATAAATACAAGCTTATGGCCATGGTTGAGGGGGATAACTCTTAAGGTATTGTTATACTATTGGATTAATCACTTGGTCCATATCATTGGAGAGCATAGAGAGAGCTAGAGTCGGAGCTTATGGGGATGAGAATGCTTGGTTTCATGGAGATGCATGTCAACACTAAGGCTTGGTTGTAAACTTATTCATATTTCTTTAATGCAAGTTGATTTTTGTCCCACATATATTGTTGTTGTTTGATTTCACATGTATGTTGTTAGATTCCTTAGTCACTAACATAGATTAGTAGATTATATTCTGGTTGTTTTGATATATTTGTGTGTTGAAGCTTATTGCAGGTACACAGGGTAACGATCGAATCATTACATTCCAGGTATCTACGGTGTCTAGGGAGAGTCTTCAACCTCTGTCCTCTATTTGTTCTGGATCTGAACCATTCAGACCAGTGGAACACCTTGCTGTCCGCAGGAGGTGAAATATTCTAGTTAACAAATCTGGCGATTCCGTTGGGGAATAGATATGTGTATCAGTTGTTCTGATCTTCCTCAGTTCTCAACTCTTGTCTGAATCCATGCTCCTTCTCCAACTCTCTTCAGACAGATCTGCTTTCTGACTTAGTTCATTTGGGTTTGAAACTTCCAGATCTGTTTAGATCTAAATCATTTCAACCTTTTATGCTCTGTTTTTATACTCAATCTATCAGCCTTTTCCCTGATCTGGTCTTTTTCTAATTTGATCTGTCATTCTCTGTTGTGTTTTGGATTTTTATAGGGAATCGCACATGTTCTATTGGCAAGAAGCGGTGCCATCGCTTCAGTCCAGTTAGCAGTACGCGGTGCCACCGCCTGAATCTAGTGATCAAGGAGTGGTTCTGCGTCGAAACCGCCTATCAGCAGCTTCATCTGCGTGGTGCCAGGTAGGCCCTGTTCCAGACTTTGTATTTTTATTTTTGTGTGTTTTTGGCTTACTTTTTGATGAAAATGAAGTGTATTTTTGAAAAAAAATGCTCCCTCATGGCAGGGAGGGGCCATGAATTGTGTATTCTGCAGTCGCTTTGATTGTTATATTCCCTTTGCATTCAAAGAAAGTTTGTGTTTCTTGCATTATATTCTACATTATTTTCTTTGCTTGAAACCTCTTGCTCTTTTCTGTAGATATTATTCATTGGAATTGGAAATTTACATTTCATTTTCATGTGTAGGATTTGGTTTGTTTTGGACTTGGAATGCGTGAGTGATCCATGTTGTTTTGACTCTTTCTTTGCTTGGGTGATTCTTGTTTCCTTTTGCATGCTGATTCTTTTAGTGCTTGGTAGGAAAGATTGGTTCTTCGTTTCCTTGTTTGTTTCAAAGAGAAGTTTTAGTTTTCTCTCTCTTTTGCTTTATACACAAGCGTTGTTGAACGATTTTCTTCTTGTTTTGTGCATGATTGTTTGAAATTTTAGATCTTACTTTCATTGAGAAGAAACATCTATTTTCAGCTTTGTGTGTATTAGAGTTAGATTTGTTTGGAAACGTTAGTGAAATCATCTTTCCATTAAGTTTTATGCATCTTTTTCAAGCATGAAAAGATAGGAAACATTTTTGGTTTATTTATGTTCGATGTTCTCTAGATCTCTTTTTTATTTGCTTTATTTCTGTTCGATGTTCTCTAGATCTCACCATGAATAACATGGGAAATGGAAGAGATTGACTAGGAGGTGGAACACTCATATGGGTAACCTACTCTAAGGAAACCACTCGCAAAGGGTAAACAAGTTAGGGTGGATGATACTTAGGATTAGGGTGATGTATCTACCCTCGTTGAATATGGCTATTCACTATCCATGGTTGCAACTTGTACAAATGCAACAATTCATACTCAACAACATTTAACTAAAGGGGACGTTCCCTACATAGCTCAAAAGGACACCTAATATAAATTAATAATTTTATTTTTAACCTTTCCTTAGACTCTAATTTAAGTTAAAATTTTATATATTTTACCAATTATATGGAAATAATTTTTGCCATTCTTTGATTTTTATACTCTTTTATAATAATTGACATTAAATGATAATAATTCACCATTCTATTTATTTAATAGTACTATTTATTATAGTTTTCTATAAATTAGATTCATAAATATACATTCTACTATTTTATATTACATTATATATTATGTAAAAAAAATCATACACATGATCCTATGCACCTACATTTATATGTAAATCTAAAAAAATAGAAAAATAAATTATATATAAAATATGATATGTAAAAAACTTATAACATTAAATAATTATACTAACATCGTATTCTAATTAACCTTTCTCTTCATGGTAGAAATACACTCCAAAGTACAATGGAATGAGTAGTATCACAAATTCATGTTGTACCTTATTTTTTTCCACATAATTGTTGTGCATAGAATTTTTATAAATGCCACACGAACTATACATTAACCACAAATTTATATTTTTTCATACAATGTTTTTAGTAACTTCAATATCTTATAAAAAAACAACATAAAAAACTATCATAATGTACCCAAATGAGTTATCATTTAAACAAAATGTGTTGCACATACAATTTCAATAATAATGCATGAAACTTAGGTCTTTTGTCATACAAACTTTATTAATGGTTTTGGCAAGAAATATAGCAAACATGCTTTAAAACCCTAGAAGATTAATTAAGCTAATAATTAACATTTCCCAGGATTAATTAAGCCTGATAATTAAGATTTCCCCTACTTTAATGAATGATTTTGTTGATGTCTTATATTGGTACAAAACTATGACTATGGCATTGGCTTGATTAGAAAATCTTCACACAATACTCAATGTGTCACCTCAATCTACTTATATTGTTATGGTCATTTCTTTTCCTCAAGATCCATTGTAATATGACTTGAGGTATGGGATACCTTACCTGCTCATGAGACGAACTTACTTAATGATATCGTGTTCTTGCCACATCATGTAAATATGTTTCTTAATTTTTTTTTAATGCGAAATAAAAAAAATCTCACTTAACCCTTTTAAGTGGATGTTCTTTATGCACTTGAGACTTAAGAATCCATTTAATAATAGTTATAAAAGAACAAGATTTGAGGTGTTATTTGCATTTAATAAGTGGATGCTACTTATGCAACTTGAGACTTAAG
>LPNX010561816.1:109497-119607 GCA_001517045.1 Pseudotsuga menziesii | reverse complement strand
GAGAGAGAGAGAGATGGTGTAAAATACATAAGGTGGAGGTTTGAGCGATGGAGAGAGAGGGAGGTTGTGATAGAGAGAAACATGGAGAGGGATAGAGGCATACAAGTTGAGAGAGAGAGAGAGGATAGGGTAGAGGGATAATGGCATCGAGGGATAGTAATTAAGGGAGAAGGGAGGGAGAGATTGATATGCATATTCCCATTAAGATTCAAAAGATTCACTTCCAACATCATGTGTGGTGGTTGGAGGCATCAATTTTGGCCCTAAACGGTTAACAACCTCTTTTAAGGCCTAACGAACAAGTGTTTCCCCCCACCTGTGTCAAGAGGCCTAATATATGTACTTACTGCTAAAAAATTTCTAATGGCACTAGTATCCCCATTTCAAGGTAAATGATACCATTGAAGGCTCTATTGAGGTTATTCAACACATCATTCTTGGCTCTAGATTCCTAGAAGCATATTCTAGAGGCTAAGTCCTAGGTTTCCTCCCCTTATTATGTATAAGGTCCCAAGACACATACATAGTACTTAGAAACCCCTAATGGTTCCCATATCCCTATTCAAATCAAAACTATCAACTTGAGACATCATCTACGGTGATTCAAGATGTAGTTCATGGACCTTGAGCCCTAAAAGTTGGTTTACAACCTAAAATTAAAGCTTGATGTACCAACCATGATTAACACCTTATCTTCCATATCTAATGCTAAAAAAATCCTAATCATGGTCATATCCCAACTTAAAGGTCGAGGATACCCTTAAGAGATCATGTGTGGTTGTTCGAGGTGTTGTTCTTGGCCCTATATATGTATAGGATTCATTTAGGGCCTAAGAAATAGGTTTCCTCCCTCAACCATGTCTACGGATATGTTCCTAGTGCTAAGAGAATTCTAATGCATTGAATATTCTCTCTTAGATGCAAAATATCACATACGGAGGTACTATGTTCATGTTTGATGCCTTGTTCATGGATCTCAATCCTTAAAAACTACCTTTAGGGTATAATTCTTGAGTTTCCTCCCCCAAGCATGGTCAAGGGACTATGACCCATACTTAGTTCTTAAATCCTCCTAATGGTGTCCATATTACAACACAAAGAAAAATTATTCTTTTGGGAGGTTAGGCATGGTTGTTTGAGATGTTGTTCTTGATGATGATAAAATACTACTATATGTCATAAGTCATGTTGATGCAAACTATTGTTTTCATTCATTTTCCTAGCCATGCACCAAAACCATTTTTTGTGGTTCTCCATAACAAGTGTGTGTTTTGCTTCTCCAAAATGTGTGTGTGTTTTGCTTCTCCACAACACGTGTGTGTTTTGTAACTATAAAATGTGTGCGTGTTTTTGTTAGCCTAACCTACGTGTCATATGACATGTCAGGCTCGAGCTTAGCCAAACCAACCATTACAGAACGTGAGCACATTGTATTTTTATTTATCATGAGCATGTTTCCTAAAAGTAGGATTGCATCTAAAAGGTCCCTGATCTTCTTGCACACACCCTTAAGTGAGCAAACCTCAAAATTAGTACTCAAAATGTTGGTGCAACTTTTAAATTTATTAATGTAATGATGATGGATTGGATTTTTTATAGTGTGTAGAGGTTAGTGTTTAGTAGTGTGACCTATAGTTATTTATTAAATGTTTGAAAAAGAAAAAGTTATGGCATAAACATGATCACTTTTCTAAAATCCAGTTGCATCTAAAAGGTCCACCAACTTCAAGCACTCACCCTGCACACATGTTCTCTCTCTCTCTCTCTCTCTCTCTCTCTCTCGGGTGTGTACATGTGCATGCGTGCACACACACGTGAAAGGAAAACATGTGTATTCCTTTATGTATAAACAAACAAAAAATGATCAATTATTTGTTGTTTTTTCCCCTCCTTAAACACACATCAAATCTTATTTGTCTAACAAATGCAACCAGATTCTAACTAAAATAAGGTACACGAATTTACACATGTTTGAAATTCCCACACATTGTGTACATACTACTGTGTACATACTACTTTACCATTTTTTTAGGTGATAAAATTCTCATAAACAAGCTACCTTCAAGAAAATTTCCCAGAACCTTACCTAAAAAGAAAAAATGGACACCTTTTCACATATAAAAGTTGGCTACCTTCAAGAAAATTTCCCAAAACCTTACCTAAAAGAAAAAATGGACACCTTTTCACATATAAAAGTTGGTGATCAAATGATCTTCCTTCATTGAAAATATTCTGGCTAATGAGTTTGAGAAATTCAATAAATATAGACGTCATACAGTATAACCTTTGAAATTCTTTTCTCTATGGAGTATAACCTTTGAAAGGATGATATAGACGTCATAGAGTATAATCTTTGAAATTCTTTTCTCCATGGAGTATAACCTTTGAAATTATTTTCTCCATGGGTTGTCGTAATTATATTGGATACTTCATTTGAAGGAATAAAGAGACTACATGAAACTAAGATTTATGATGAGGTTTCCTTGGAAAATAATGAGTTTTTGGGGTTGTCTTACTAATGGTACCACTTAGAAAATAGTGAAAAGTAAAATTACAAGATTGAGTTTTTTTAACTCTTAAATCATAGTAAAACATATTTTGTCTCTTAAAGATTCATATAATTAATTATATTTGAACACTCTAAAATTAAACTCTAAAATCAAATGGTATCTATTTAATTTACTGTATGCATTTGAAGAATGTGGCTTTTTCTCTTATTTATGAATATAAATCTAGTTTTGGTTTTTTTAGATAGAAGCCTTGAAAAATCCTAATCATGGCCATATCCCAACTTAAAGGTTGAGGATACCCTTAAGAGATAATGTGTGGTTGTTTGAGGTGTTGTTCTTGGCCCTATATGTCTATAAGATTCTTTTAGGGCCTAAGTTTCCTCCCTCAACCATGTCTATGGATATGTTCCTAGTGCTAAGAGAATTCTAATGCATTGCATATTCTCTCTTAGATGCAAAATATCATATACGGAGGTCCTATGTGCAAGTTCAATGCCTTGTTCATGGACCTCAAGCCTTAAAAACTACCTTTACAACATAAGCCTTGAGTTTTCTCCCCCAAGCATGGTCAAGGGACTATGACCCATACTTAGTTCTTAAAGCCTCCTAATGGTGTCCATATTACAAGACAAAGAAAAATTATTCTTTTGGGAGGTTACGCATGGTTGTTTGAGATGTTGTTCTTGAGGATGTTAAAATACTACTATAGGTCCTAAGTCATGATGATGCAAACTATTGCTTTTATTCGTTTCCCTAGCCACGCACCTAAACCATTTTTTATGGTTCTCTATAACGCGTGTGTTATGCTTCTCGAAAATGTGTGTGTGTTTTGCTTCTCCATAATTTGTGTGTGTTTCATAACTATAAAATGTGTGCACATTTTTCTTAGCCTAACCTACGTGCCATATGACATTTCAGGCTTGCACTTAACCAAACCAACCATTACATGGCGTGAGCGCATTGTATTTTTTTGTATTGTGAGCCTGTTTCCTAACAGTAGGATTGCATCTAAAAGGTCCCTCATCTTCTTGCACACACCCTTAAGTGAGCAAACCTTAAAATTAGTACTCAAAATGTTGGTGCAACTTTTAAAGTTATTAAGGTAATGATTATGGATTAGATTTTTTTATAGTGTGTAGAGGTTAGTGTCTAATAGTGTGACCTATAATTATTTATTAAATGTTTGAGAAAAAAAAGTTATGGCATAAACATGATGGCTTTTTTTAAAATCCAGTTGCATCTAAAAGGTCCACCAACTTCAAGCACTCACCCTACACACATGTTCTCTCTCTCTTTCTATCTCTCTATCCCTTGTGTGTGTAGGTGTACATATGTGCACACACATGCAAGGAGCACATGTGTATTCCTTTATATATAAACAAAATAATGATCAATTATTTATTGTTTATTCCCCTCCTTAAACACACATCAAATCTTATTTGTCTAACAAATGCAACCACGTTCTACCTAAAATAAGCTACAAGGATTTACACATGCTTTAGAAATTCCTGCATGTGTGCATACTACTTTACCATTTTTTTTAGGTGTTAGCATCGGCATAGACAAGCTACGTTCAAGAAAATTTCCCAAAACCTTACCTAAAAAGAAAAATGGACACCTTTTCAAATATAAAAGTTCGTGATCAAATGTCTGCCTTCATTGATGATTTCATTCATGATGAACAAAAGGAGATTAAGGAAAATTTTCTCACTAATGGGTTTGAGAAATTCAATAAAAAAATCTAAAATAAAGGATGATATAGATGTTATAGAGTATAACTTTTGAAATTCTTTTCTCCATGGGTTCTGGTAACTATATTGGATACTTTATTAGAAGGAATAAAGAGATTACATGAAACTAAGATTTATGATTGAGGTTTCGTTGGTAAATAATAAGTTTTTGGGTTGTTTTACCAATGGTATTATTAAGAAAATAGTGAAAAGTTTAAAAAAAAAATACAAGATTTGAGTTGGTGATCAAATGTCTTCCTTCATTGATGATGAACAAAAGAGATTAAGGAAAATTTTCTGTTTGAGAAATTCAATAAAAAAAATCTAAAATAAAGGATGATATAAACGTCAAAGAGTATAACCTTTGAAATTCTTTTCTCCATGGGTTGTGGTAACTATATTGGATACTTCATTAGAAGGAATAAAGAGATTACATGAAACTAAGATTTATAAATGAGGTTTCGTTGGTGATTAATAAATTTTTGGGTTGTCTTACCAATGGTATTACTAAAAAAATAATGAAAAGTTAAAAAAAAATACAAGATTGAGTTTTTTTAACTCTTTAATCATAGTAAAACATATTTTGTCTCTTAAAGATCCATATGATTACTTATATTTGAACACTCTAAAATCAAATGGTGTCTATATATTTGAACACTCTAAAATCAAATGGTATCTATTTAATCTATTGTATGCACTTAAAGAATGTGGTTTTTTCTTAAATAAATATAAATCTAGTTTTGGTTTTTTAGACAGGAAAAAAATGGAAAGAAGGCTGTTTCCTTTTCTTAATTATGAATATAAATCTAGGTTAGTTTTTTTAAATAGAAAAAAAATGAAAAAATAAACATAATTGATATGTATATTTACTATAAATATTACTGACGTATGATTTTTAAAGAAACCATTTGCAATGGAAACAATTGGTGTATAATATTCTTTAGGATTAGAAACCCTTTTATATAGGTAGGTTATTTTCTTTAAGTTGCTTCGCACTTTGGAACGACAAGAAGAGCAAGAACAAGAACAAATCTGTTAACCACGCGCACAAACTTAAAAATGGGCTTCCCTGGCTTCCTGCCTGCTAGTTGGCTCGGGTCCGAACCTAAACCTTGACGATATTATCCAGTGTTGCAGAGAGATTTGAAAACTGACAAACAAGACAAACCAACCAAGCCTATTTTGTTTTTCTTGTATTTTATATTTCAGATTACTCCACTGCTAAAATCCAGCGGCTGCGTATACGTTAGGAAAGCGATGGGCTGAGTGTAAACGTTTGCATTGATGACTAGATAAATAAGACAATAGACAATCCAGTAGTAGGTGGATATTGGATTTAGCGTTTAGAAAAGATGGCCAACAACATTCAACATGTAGTAGAGTAATAAATACTGAACTGTATCATGGGCTTTTGGATCTTAATTTGTTTGAAATCTAACGACCCAGATACTGCAGTAACAGCATGTATTACAATTACTTTGTTGCATATAAAATATTTTTCTAAAAAAACAAATAAATAATAAAACAAACCCTTACTGCTCTCTTTTGTTTCTTTTCTTATATTTATTCTAATTATCAAGTATTCTTCGTAGATTACTGTGCTGCCCAAATCCAGGGGCTGCGTATACCTTCTAATTATACAACGGGAAAATAATACACTTCATTAGTCGGCGGATACTGGAGTTACCGTCCCCGAAATATGGAAGGTATGATTAAATATCGGCTAAGATTAACCAGCTTGTTGAGTAAGCTTTAATGTCAACTGCTGCTTCAGAACCATGGAATCTTAAGTAATTTGAGATCCTGTCCAGCAAGCTGCTTCAAATACCCTGCACCCGTAAACTGATATGGAAGCTCGCGATTTAACTTCATCATTAATAAGGAGAATGTTTTCAGTTGGGAAGGCTATTTAGTAATTAAAAAACAGGACAAATTGCTAACGCCATTATGGGAATCTTTTCGTATTAATGAATGGAAAACGTTATCATATTACCGTTTTTAATTTAATTTTTTGCGTTATCTCATGATTGCTTTTAATTTAAAATTTTTTGTTAGGGTACTGATCAATAAACCCTAGTTTTCATGGAGGGAAAGTTTACTCTTTACAAATTATTAGTATTTTAGGAGGGAGGTCTAAGTTTGATTTAAAAGATGTAAAAGTACATACAAATATATTAGTGAAAATTAGGCTAACCTTTAGATAATGTAGGTTTTATTTTATTAAAAAAATATATTTTCTTTATCAATCAATTTAAGTGGTATTTTGTGTGGTATAAGTTTCCTTTTAAATGATGTAATTGTAGATCTAAATATATAATTAAAATTACAAACTATTAGTGAAGTATGTTGTGTGGTATAAGTTTTTGTTTAAAATGATGTAATTGTAGATTTAAATGTATAATTAAAATTAGGTCAACTTGAATATATAATGTAAATTTTATTCTATTAAAATAAAAATATTAAATTTAAGAAAAAAAATTAAAGAGAGTTATCTAAAAAATGAGATGATTTGATTATTATTAAAAATTCAAATGAATTTTTTTTGGTTTGTTGGATTTCTAGTCCACACCTTAATTGAATGAGTTGGCAAGAATTAACAAAAATAAAATGATTTAATTTATTATTAAAATTCATTTTTGATGGTAGAAATGGATTCAACACTTTTAAATAACCATGTTACATTCATACTATGCAATCCCAATAATTTATATTTTTTATTTAAATAAACATATTTTGAACAAAAAACAATAAAAAAAAACATTGATATGATCCATATTGTTACTTCTTTAAACTACTCTATATTATTATTTTTTAAATTATATTTTTCTTTTAAATTATATATTTTTTTTATTAAAGTAGATAACATCTTTTCTCATTTCATAAAATAAAATAAATAAATAAAAACATTTACTCAAATGACATCACAACCTGCAATGGCTTCCACTTGCATACCACAACTCCACTTCCCTGCTACATACGGTCAAATGGCACTGCAAGTAGTTATATGTGTAGATATATGTGAGTAGATTGAGCATTGAAGCTAAAGCATTCAATGTAGGGAATTATGGTTTTGTGGTGGTTGGAATGAGTAAGACTTTAAGGAATTATGTGTAGATATATGTGAGTAGATTGAGTAAGACTTTATGTGAGTAGATATATGTGAGTAGATATATGTGAGTAGATATGGTTGGAATGAGTAAGACTTTATGTGTAGATATATGTGAGTAGATTGAGCATTGAAGCTAAAGCATTCAATGTAGGGAATTATGGTTTTTGTGGTGGTTGGGATTTCATTAATTAATGATTTCAGGATTTAAGGAATGAGTAAGACTTGACTTGAACCCTTGTACTGAGGATTTAGGGAATGAGTAAGGCTTGACTTGAATCCTTTTACTCACTTGATTAAATTAATGATTTCAAGGACAAGGACATGAGCTTTGAGTCTAATATAAATAGAGGGGATGTTGAAGGCTTATGTTAAAATGAGTTTATATTAATTGGTGATTTTAATACATGTTTTTTTAATTTTCAATTAAAAATTGTATTTATATGTTTATAACCAAGGTGGATTGCAAAGGTGGGTGGCCAGAAGTTTATGCATGTGTTTTTTCCCAATGTGCTCATTAATATAAATGCGCTAATACGCTTTATTATTTATGAGTGCACTGAATAGTTCAAAGTAGCATCCGATTTTTTTAAACCTAAAACAAAACAGCATGTGCTCCTAACAAAGAGACAAGTTATCGTGAATTTACAAACAATGCACTAAAAACCTTATATCCCTTCCTCCAAAAAAAATTCAAAACTTTACAATTCACTTTATCTGAATAAATGCATCAGTGAATTGCATTTTAACAATAAGCACCAATGTGTTTTTCAAAATCCATCGGAATAATTGGAATTGTTTAATATAATCAATGCATTATCCAATACTCTTCATATCTCTAAATGCTCTGGTTATTTTCTTAACAACTCATCAGAAAGCTATATTTTTGTAAAAAAGAAAAAAATCAAATTCTATTGTGTATTATTCTTAACCAACACACCAATGCAATCAACTTTCAATTTAAGCACCAATCCGTTTTACCAAAATGCACCGGAAATTATTGAAATAATTTAAAAATAATATATAGCATACACTTTTGTAGAGCACTTTGTTGAATCCAATGCACAAGTGCATTGTAAAATTCACATCTACACTATGGTAGGGTAGAATAAAATATATATATATATATAGATAGTAAAAACATTTACATTGTTGTATGGTTTATGTAGAGCCATACATGTCCCAGTGGTCAAGTATTTATAGAACTTTTTCATGTTATAGTGTGCATGTATCATGTATTTGTTTATTTGTGTATATTAAGGTTGATTTATGTTCATTTTGGAATTTTCAAACAATATAATTTTTTTAGTTTTTATGATACACAGCAACCATACCTTCTCAGTGGAAAAGGAAATTGGTAAATCAAGTTTCATCTTTCCATTTAAATTTTTGGCAGATTAAATTTTGAAATTGGACTTTGTATTAGTAAATTATTAAATGATTTAAAAGTATTTATGTCACTACTCCCCTAGAACTCAAACGCAGTGAAATATGGTGTGTTTATAAGTTGCACCATGGATGCCTGCTGCATTCATTTCACATAAACGCATTAGAATGTTTGCGCCAAATGCGATGTAGTTATTTTTAAATAACTACACCAATGTTCCCAATAGCGCCATAGTGTGTCATATAAACTAGTGTGTCTAATGGGGCATCATCAATACTGCATATTACCATGCAAATCTATTCGTGTGTTCCTATAGATAAAGTGCACCATCTACCACCAAAATGAGAAAGTGATGTATTGTACAGTGCACCAAAAATTAGCTAACTTCGTGGTTTATGATACTAGTGAATTCAAATATATAAGGTGCATCGCTAATGCAACTATAAATGAAAAAGTCAAAGTTCATTGATGCATCATCTAGTGTATAGTTTCCAATGTGTCGATTTGAGCATTATAAATGGTGCATTCTAGTGCATTGTTGCAAATGTGTCAATCTAAGCACTATAAATGTGCACCATTAACCATTGAAAAACTAGCCATTAGCCCTTTGTATGATGCATATCTACTAATGTGGATGGATAGATTAGGCACAATGGTATTATAATAATAATTAGAAGCTATAAATACACACCAATGTGTTGTGTTTTTCATAATAACCACTTATACTATGAAACAAGAACTAAACACAATTCTCGTTTTTCTCTCTCCTAATTTTAGTAGCTATTTTTACCTCTGTTTAAAAAAGGGTTGACATGAATATCACACATTTTCATTTTACGGCATTTTTTTGGGCCTTTGAATCATCTTTGTCGTAAAATATTATTAATTTCTATTTTCAAGTGTATTTTTTAGAAATTTAACAAAATAACAGGGTGAATCCGCGGACCTGGATAACACTTTTTAGCAAGCGCAATTTGGCAAAAATAGAAAAACGCACCTCGGTCAAGGGTTTAACAAGCCCTCAACCGAGGTTTTAATATCTCGACCGAGGTTTTATCAAGCCCTCGACCGAGGTTTTGTTAAGCCCTCGACCGAGGTATTTCTTAACCCTCAGTCGAGGTATTAAAACCTCGACCGAGGTCCCTCTATTGAAAAAATTATAAAAAGAGGCCACGGGGGCCGCGGTCGTCTTTTTTCAAAATTCCACTGTGCAACCTCGACCAAGGAACGACGAGCGGCGTAAGGATTGGCACCCTGAAGCAACCCAACCTCATCACGATGGCGTCGGAGTCAAGAGGTAACAGTTTAAATAATTGTTTTTCAATTTATAAAATTGGTAAATGTATGTTTTATTTATAAAATTGGTAAATAATTGGT